>MUZK01003823.1:0-17041 GCA_003013055.1 Juglanconis sp. DMW523 | reverse complement strand
TCTTTACCGAAATAACTTGTCGTCAATTCTTACCTAAGCATATAGAAGGCCTATTTCATAGGGCTTAGCTAGTCGAGCATTAAGTTCCCCTTTTCTAGAGGGGGGACGCTTTCTATATACTACGATTTTGCACCACATCACTACTTAGGTTTAAATAGTAGCGGGAGAGTCGGCTAATAAAGATATCGTCTATCGATCTAAACTCCTGCTTAAAAGTATTATATTAGATAGCTAGGTAAGTATTTACTAGGCAAATCGGGAAATAGTCTACCTATGCTATTAATAACGCAAAGCTAGCTAAGGTAAGCTAAACTTAAGATTATTATAGATAATACGCGCTTAATAAATAAACTACTTATCTTTTACTATATTTACTAGGTTCTATAGCAATCTTAATCTTGTTTCTTAATAACTATACGATAATAATAAGCTCGGCCCGTCCGCCTATACTATAGATTAGATCGAGCTTAAATTAACTATACTTAAGCCTAAATAATATTCTAAGCCGGGCGCTAATTATGCCTCTTGAAAGACCTATAATATAAAAGGTAAGTCTAGCTTAAAGCTAGCAGATAACATTATTTAAGCAGTCTTATAATATCTAAAATACTAATAATATATTATTCGTAGTAGCACCTTTCTTTCTATATAGTATATTCTACTTAAGGCTAAACTCTTTAGCAATTCTCTTTTAAAAGTCGGTAATCTACTATTATATGATTAGAAAGTATAGGGGTATGCAAACCTCTTAAATAAGATAGATCTTTATAATCTAGTAAGTTAGCTAGCAATCTTGCCCTTTCTTCCAGCTTATGTCCTATATTTAAGTATATTTAGGATACTAAATCATTTACCTTATATAAATCTCCTATTAGCTTAGGTTATAAGTTATTTCTATATTATCTAGATACTGCTAATTATAATAGTGTTCTTTCCTAGCTTATACTCTTACTCGTTAAGCCTAGGAATATAGCGCTGTAATTTTTTAATATACTATCTAAGGAAGGATTAGAATAGTCTTTAAGTATAGATATCGTAGGGATTTAAAGCATAGTCTCTTATAGAGTAATATCTACCTAATTAGTCACGCTTCCGCTGTAGCTATAGATGGTCCGACCTACTGTTTCCACTTAGCCGACGCGCTCTCTTGTAAATACAAGTAAGTAACGTTTAGAGTAGAGGTGGCTATTATTAATAAGCTTCTCCTCCTTCTCCTCCGCCTAGCATTCCTAAGCAAGCCTCTCTAGCTCCTTATTGCAGAGAAAAGATTAAGTTAAGGCCCTAAGGAGCTGTCCTAGCAGCTCCGGTGGGAGCGATTTCTTATACTTCCGTAGCATTAGGACCCGAGAGAAAGTTGAGAATCGAATGCATGTAAATAATAATAATGTAGCAAGAATAAATGGAAGTGGAGGGGGGAAGAGGAGGAGAGACCACTACTAGGGGCGGCATCATATAAGCCGCTCAGAAACTGAATCCGATCTCTAGGGGATGGGGAAAGGTAGAGAGGGGGGTCTGGCTACGGGATATGAGGACCGGGATCCAATATGTCCCCTACTAGTCATGTTGGATTCCAATTTGGCACACACATCCAATATGGAATCCGAGCCCACGGTCGACAGCACGATGGCGCCTATCACATCCATATCAGGACTGAGCCACCAAAGAAGGATCGAGGCGGCAAGCGCACAGGCCATAACGGTCAATAGGTCAATACGAGGAAACAAGAAACTGATTCCGATTTCTGAGGGATGGGAACCGGTAGTTGGTGCGCACGTGCTTACCTAGCAAAAAATCGGATATAAGAACCAGGATGCCCCTGACTCTTCCACATACGACCATATCTAGTGGAATACTTGGGATCCCGTCCGCTCTCCCCTAAATAAGCNNTTGTATGTTTTTGTGCCTTTTTGGCAGAACCCTTTCTCTCTTTCTTTTTTATAACCTTCGTTGATGAAGGAAATGTCACGGAACGATGCCCTAATGTTTAATTACCCGGGCCACGATCGCTATTTGCCTAAATAGGTACTAAACTTATCTAGTAATCTGTATGCCCCCCCCCCTGAAGCCTTTTAGCTATTTGGGTTCTCGCGATATATCCGCATAACCAGGTAAATACTACAGGTAGGTTAGGTCGTAAAGCGATAGAAGACAGGAACAACTATTTTCCTTCACGAGTTGCGAAGGGATAATGGACCTAATGCTCTATTATCGAGTCCTACTAAACCCGACACCAACATCGGTTCATTTTGAGGTGCTCCTCACTCATGGGCGGCCATGTTCCAAGGTTGCCAGACAAAGAGAAATAGTTATCTGGTGAATCGTTCAGAGCTTGGTCTCCACGATACTGGATCTGTGGATCTTCTTGCCTATCCCCATCATTGTTAGGCTCCACATGCCCTTTGGACGGGCGCCGCTTGCAGCTTTTCGGCGTCTTCATTCCGGCTTCATGGTAAATTCAAGGCCTGTCTGAAACTCAAAGTCTGCTTCAGAATCACTGACAGGGCACACGCACGAAAGCGAGTAGTAGCGAGTGCTCTATCTTTTGTCCATCGTATCAAAGCTCCCCCACTCGAGCGACGCCACGTGGCAGGACACTATAGTAGCCTTCTACACGTCTTTACGAGATTTAACCTAGCCACTCCCCAAAGCGTTCCGGCTAGTGGAGACTAACGTGTCCATTATCGTCGGCTGCTTGCTGGTGTTCGCCCAGCTTTTGAAGCCGCACATCTGCTAGCCCGCGCCTTCCACAAATCGATGAAGTCGCGGCTCTCAGGCGTCATCAGCAGCAGTAGCGACAGCAGTCCTTCTGACCATACGTCTAAGGAAGAGATACCTTAGGTACCTTCGGCTGGGCTCAGCCGCATCGAAGGCTCGGGCATCGTCGTCAGAGACTGGCTTGCGGTGACATCCATTGAAACTAACCCGCTCGCCGAATGCCGGGGATCCTGATTATTTGGACAGGGCGGGGCTGGGAATTGAGGAGGAGTTGATGATAAGGATGGAGAAGATGGCGAAGACGGCGAGGCTGGCGAGGCCCTCGTGTATATGACTGCGGTACTAAAGACCAGTCACTCTTCAGGGGACTTACTGGGTAGCAGATGTATATACTGCTCGGTAGTTGTAGCATCCTTCGGTATTCTTTTCTCTACTAGGACGAGCTCTCGAGTCTCGCGTATGCGAAGGACATCCGGGTGCTTTGTATTGTAATGAGGAAGGGGGTTGGTCTTTCTTTTTCTTTCTTTCTCCTTTCTTTTTTGCTGTTTGGGTTGGTAATATACTGCAAGAGTGTCTCATTCTGTGCCCTATAAAGACTCTCGACTAAAATATACTGAAATTCTTCGAAGCCTTGCGAGTGTCTTTTTCTGGTCCCAGGGGGGGGCTGCATGGGGCGGGTCCCTCGCGCATTCAAACTTAATACATCTAGTCATGGATCAAAGCTTATGACTTAGATAGATGTTCAACTACTCTTGACCGAGTCTGTGTCGTTTACGGATTTTGAAAGCATGGACGTCAGCAGCTGCGACGCACACCTGAGCGGCAAACAACAAGTACCGATGCAACAACACCTCTTCTCTACAAGCTTGGGGATAAAAAATATCGGCACTGTTATCTCTTATTGAAAATTTTGAGTTACCTACTTATAACCTTGAGTACTGTTGCCGGTGCTGCTTTTCAGTCACTACAGCCGGTTGCGGTCTTGCCACAGGCTTGGTCAGAAAGGGTCGCTCTTTCTGCAGTTGCTGACTTGGTGATTTGCATTGTGATAAGAGTAATTTTCATTCCTATATGCAGCACCTGCCTATGAAAATTTCAAGTGATCAAAATCAAGCCCAGTAAGTTATCGATCCACCGGCACAGGCGAGCTATCTGCGGCTTGAAGGAAACTGTCATTACTAGTATTACTGGAGACTCTAGCCGCTTGGAGAACCTGAAGGAACTTGTCGAAATATTCTTGTTACTATGGTATCTCTAAACGACGGGATTGGACCATGCCTTACCTACGCCAACTTATGCGGCTGGTAGCGTGCACAATCATCGCCACGTCCATCCTATATCTCACACTCTTCGGCCCCCCTGGCTGGCCATCCTCCCCCTCAGCCTCAACCTCGGCCCATAGCCATAGTCCGAGCACTATGCGCGCCGGTTCCACGCCCCCGCACATACCCAAAAAGATATGGCAAATCTCCCTCCCTAGCTTGACGGCTGACGTCCTCTCCCCCGAGACCATCACCAGCTTTGTCACCAACTCGCCCTCCCACAGCTACACCATCCTCGACTCAGCCGGCGCCGATGACCTGCTCACGCACGTTGCGGCCACGTACCCAACCTACAAACACATCCGACCGCTCTACGGCGCCATGACCCGCACTGTGATGCGCGCCGACTTCCTCCGCTATTTGATCCTCGCCGTCGAGGGAGGTGTATACAGCGATGCGGACACCGTCATGTTGCGGCCCTTGGCGGACTGGGTCCCGGAGCCGTTCAAGAACCGCACGAAGCTCATCGTGGGTATCGAGGCGGACGCCGGGGGCGAGGGGGAGTTGGTCGGCGGGACGAGCTATAGAGTGCAGTTCTGCCAGTGGACGATAGCGGGCGCGGCGGCGCACCCCGTGTTCTGGGCGATGGTGGACCGGGTCCTCGGGTACGCCGCCGAGCACGAGGCGTTGGGACGGCAGGGGTTCTCGGACACGGATGTGCTGGAGATTGGTGGGCCTGTGGGCTGGACGGAGATTGTGTATGGTCATTTGAGTGAGAGCATGGGGAGGGAGATTATGTGGGTGAATCTGACGGGCTTGAGGGAGGCGAGGATGTTTGGGGATACGCTGGTCTTGCCTATTGATGGGTTTGCGACGGGGGTGGGACATTCCGGAGCGAGTAAGGTGGGTGGGAATGAAGAGGGGACGATGGTGTTGCACTCTTTCAAGGGAAGCTGGAGGAAGGAGAAGGAGAAGCAGGGATGGGGATGGTCGTGAGCGTGAGCGTGAGCGTGAGCGTGAATGTGAACGTTCATAGTCGTGTCCTGCACCTTAATAATTCTGAGAGATGTGAATCTCTTAATGTCCTATAGAGTTGAAAGTATCTTTGAGGTAAAAAGTGCGAACTCACTTGATATCAAGTTGAGAATTCAAAATCCCTTCCCTAAAAGCCCTAACCAAAACTGATTTCCATCCCCATTAGCCTCGAAGCCACTCTAGTAGCCCAACTCGAACTGCTGCGTCTCCGTCGCCGTCGGCTCCAGCGGTCCCAGAGTTCCAAATGTAGTACTACTGTGTGTATAGGTCATTGAAATAGGGCAACCGGTCTCAACGGCTCGTGGCTTCTAGTCACGATAGTAAGGGAAGTCTGNNCTAGCTGCTAACCGCCTGCCGAATCGTGACTAGTATATAGTTCCTTTATTCACTCCTTTATTTATAAGCAAACACTACGGCTAAGCGGCTGCTGAAATAAATCCATACTACTATACTATACTATAAGGGTCCCTACTACACTATAAATATACTATAAGATTCGGAAAATATATAGTACTACTACAAAACTACTATATTCCGAGAAACAAATATTTATTATATTTAATATCTATACTAATCCGAAAACTAGTAGCTATACTAGGAGTTAAATCCAGAACCTTTGCAGATTACAGATTACGAGTTTTTCTTAAAGCATTAATATACATTTAAGTCCATATATTATACTACTATACTATTAAGCATAATAGTTACTACGATTTACAGAAGTATACTAATTTCAGCTACTTATAAGTATAGTATAATAGTAGGAATAATAGTAGGAAATATAGTAGGAATAATAGTATAAATAATACGTACGAACTATATAACGAGTAACTTTAGTTAGTTTCATCTATATAGCTATATATAACGCTTATAAATAGAAAAAGATACAACCGTATATAATAGGAAATTCAGTATACTATATCCTACCCCCTAAATCCCCTACTCTCCTAAATCTCCTATACTATAGTTCTAGTTTTTTAAGGCCTTCCTAGCCCTCTTTTAAGAGGAATACCCTAGGGACTGTGTTTAAGGGGGTATTTATAACCTTTACAATCTTTAACGTAGTGCTCTAATCTAGCTATATATAACATATATATAATAAGCCCTCGAAATTTTAAAGAAAACTTCGTTAGCTATATAGAAAAGGTCCGTCTATCTAGAATTATATAGTTGTTAACTAAAATATTATATCTTAACTAATTTATATAGAGTATAATAACTTATATAGGAAATCTTTTCGTAGTAAGCCCGTTAATATACTCCTTAGTTATCAAATTTCGTGCTAATAATCGTATTTCGTAGTTAATAACTATCTTTAAAATTATATTCCTTTTCTTATTATAGTAATTCTATTAGCTAGATATATATTAAAGACTTTTTAACAGTCCTTAAGCTATTTTTTTGAAAAAGATTACATATAAATTGATTTTTGTAGTAGTTATAGTACTACTACAAAATATATAAAACTACACTACTACACTACAAATACACTATAAGGGTGCAAAATACATGTAGTAGTACTAAATACTACATATTTAACTAACTACTAACTACTATATAATACATTTAGAACTCTGCAAAAAGCTTAAGAAACATCGACTACTGCCTGGATACTTTCCAAAGTCGGCTATTCTACAGTCTTTAGGGGAAAATAGAGAGAAATAAGTGAGATTTATAGAGGCGAGTAATTTTAATACAAAGATTTATCTAATTCCGAGTCTCTATTATCTATATAAAGGGAACTATTACAGCTTCTATAGCTATATTAACAGCTTAAAAATAATAACTACTTAACTAACTATAGAGTTACCTATAAATTTACCTATTACCTATAGGTTACCTATAGGTCTAGCTAAGGTTTATAGGTTGTATATGGGTGATACCTATTACCTAGTCATGGGTAATTCCTGGGCCTATAAACGGCCACTTCAGGGCCAGACTTATTGAGAAGGAATCGTCCAACGCGGGTAAGGGAATTCTGGGAAGCATTCTACTTCGAAGCCACTACTTGGGTTACTGCTACGTCAACAAAAGACCCCCAATCCACACCGTTTGATGCTGCAGGGCACAAACGTGGGCACGAGTGGCAGGTCCTTTCCTTTTGTGTTCCCTGAACTTTAACATATTGACGCTATCAGAACTAATCTTTGTTTGAGTTGGAAATAGCCATGGTCAAACCCTTAGTTGACGGTTTGTGAGCTGTGATTTATATTTGTTGCCTTGACTGATCAATGCCAGTCACTAATTAGTGGTCACTCGACTCGTTTCCTATTCCTAATGACTGTCATCTTGAGAGTGAATACGGAAGACTACATGGTTTTCTGTTCGATAGAGTCACAAAGTTCGTTCGAGTATAAAATCAAATACCCAGAGCAGTTCCATCTCTTTTATGTACACCATTGACCAGCTTCAAATAACTATACGACGAGGGTACGATTCTCCATTCCAAACACAAGTCAACGCAATACATCCATAAGATTTCTACGATATTTGGAAATACATCGGCGCCGCTATCACTTGCATGCTTTAATCTGGCTCCAGCTTTCGATACCACACCTATCTCTCTTATGAATGAGTATGTTGGTCCGCAACGACAAGCGAAGACCGAAGAGGCAATGCTCCAGATATCTCGGCGATATCTCACAAGCCGGGAAGCTCTAGTGCTCAAGCACTGGCATTCCAGCTCGCGCTTCTGGCCACCGAGCACTACGAAGGTCACCATCTTGATGTTGCCTCTTTCATTAGAGCGTTTCCTATCCTCTTCAGTTATCTTGAATCCCGAGTCTTCCTCCGGGTTTAAGACTTCAACGACCAGCAGATATCTCTCAGACGATATGCACACCGCATCCAGTAGTTCAGTGAGCCGAGATGCCCATCAAGGTGACGGATTTGGATATGGGAACTTAGAATCTGGCCACTCGCACCCTGAGGCTAGCTCAAATACAAGATCTCGTAGGCAAGATCCAGACGGAGAGCCTCCCCCAGAGGGTTCACGAAATTTAATCCGTTTTTTTAATCCTTTTGGACAGACGAAGTCAATCCGTGAGGTTAATGAGGCCATCAAGGCAGAGCTTCTCAAAGCCCATCCTGCAACTGAAGGGTTCATTTACGGTTTTCTACATCCTGGCAATGTTCTCGTAAGCATTGGGACGGGACCTGCACTTGATACACAGCTCATCAAGATTGGCCGCTCTGACGACGTCGACCGCCGAATGAAAGAATGGCGGAAACAGTGCAAGTACGTGCCACATGTAGTATTCGCTCATAGGATGCCACATCACTGTAGGATTGAACGGATCATACACCATCAGCTTCACAATACCCGACTGAGGGAGTACCGGGGCTGCCCTGGTTGTGGGTTTCGGCACAATGAGTGGTTTCGAGTGAATACTGTTTACGTTGAGCATCTGGTGAACATGTGGCAGGAATTCGCCCAGGGCCGACCGTACAATGAGTTCGGAGACTTGCTGCCGGACTGGCTTCAGCGGCTTGAGAAAGTCGACTTGGAAGATCCAGGCTGCTGGATGTGGTTCATCCAGGGGCTTCCTTCAATCGAGCCGGTGGCCACTCACGGATACACGCCGGAACTCGATGAGTCTTCGAGCGTCTCCCCTGCTCCAAGAGCTGGCCAATCGAGTGATGGGGCCTCTCAAGAATCCATTGAGTAGGTATATGTCAATTACAGGTAACGAAGATGGATTCTTTCTTGTATACGGACAGTGTCGGGCCAGCTAGATTGCGACCAGGCGTGCATATAGATTTTTGAAATATAAACGACCCTGCTTTTTCCATGTACATAATTGTGCTTCACTGCCCATGGCCAAGTTCTGTGACATACCGGCCTCCTAGATCTGCATCAAGCAGCCACGATCTTCTCAACCGCTGCCAGCAGCTCCTCCGGCACACTCAGGAAAGGACAGTGGTTGGCGTCAATCGTGACCGTTGATGCATCGGGGCCAAGCTGTGCGGCCATCTGTTGCTGAAGCGAGTACGGGAGGGTGCCGTCTCGCTTCGTGAAAATATACGCGCAAGGAATTCCCTCGGCCCAAGGCTCGTACTCGCTCTTGCCGACGAAGAGCGCGGCCGATGTATGTGACATCTCCTTCATCCACTTCGTCTGGTCCTCGGGAGAGAGATCGCTGAAGCCAATCTCGATCATCATCTCCGCTTTCCCGGTGACTCGGTCGCCCTATTTCTCGAGTCAGCGGCTCGCTCGCTGGCTCCGCTACTGTCTACGCGGTCATACCTCAACGACCATCCAGGGCAAAGGCTGCCCACCCAGCATCTCCATGAGACTGCTGCCCTTGGGGATCATGAACGCAGTCATGTAGATCACCCGAGCCACGCCGCCGGGCAAACCAGCCTCCTTGCGGGTCTTCACGTCAAGACCTCTCATCGCTGCGCTGCCACTCACACCTCCCGCGGAGTGGGTGAGCAGCACGACGTCCTTGCCCGCCTCGACCAGCGGCTCGAGCACGGCACGGATGGCCGTGATGTCCTCGGGAAGACCCGTCAGGGGCAGCTCGGTCCCGCCGATGCTAGGCAGCTTCACGACTTCGGAGGCATATCCGGACTTCTTCAGAAGCTCGGCGAAGGGCACGAAGGCGGTGGTGAGCTGCCATGCTCCGGGAACGATGAGGATGGTGGGCTTGGAGGTGGCCATTTTGCATATACGCGCTGGGTTTGAAGATTATGAGAGCCTTCCAAAGCATTAGGAAAAAGGGACGGCGTAAAGCACGACGCTATACACCTACCTTCTCACGCTGCAAATACTAGCACGAAGATTGCCAGAGTCATGTGATGCACGCACACGAAGATGGGGCTTTTTCGTTGAATTTTTAGAGGGGTTTCCTTCGTTGTCTCCACCAGCCGAAACATTGATACGCGCGCTAGGACGACGACCGGCTTCTCTCTTCCCCGTGGGGTAAAGTTCAACAGTGCAGTATGCGATGGCATCGGAAGCTGGTTCAAGCTCCCGCAGCACTGCGAGTCTTTCAGAAACCCGTCTCATGCGTCACCGTAACGCCTGGGTTCTTCCTGAATTGCCGGAGACAAAGAGCAGCAATAACCTACCACGCCCTGCTTCGCCGACCAAGACTGACCTCGACCCGTATATAGGTGTGCCGCAACTCGACGATGGGAGCGTTCTCTCCATTCCTAGTGCATAACTCGCACCCTTCCAGCCCTACCCCCAAAAAGACACTCCTGACTTACTTCTAGGCATACACTGCAAACAAAGATTTGCCTGGAATTAAGTCAGAGCACTGGTCGAGCGGCATACGAGAAGTCGGTATTTTATGCCCACAGGGCAGAGACCAAGGGGCAGAGGGAGAAGGCAGCAAGAATAAAAGAGGATATAGACAATGCTAGTTCGAGAAAACGAACCTACCTGCTGTTGAATAAAGGAGTGTGGTTGAATCGGTTGATTATCTTCTTCTCTTGAAGGCCAGAGAGAGGACTGCTAACTGATTTATATAGACAACCGTTCTTTCTCCTTTTCATATTTAGAAGCCTCCTGCTGAGCCTAGCTAATACTAATACGAGCCCCCTAATACGAATACTTAAACGCCTAATATAGCTTTATTATTATAGCTTAAATTAGGAGAGGGTCCGAGGGCTGTTAGACTGGTAACTTCAACACCTGCTACTCAAGAAGCAAGGCTTACTTCCATCGTAAACAGACTGCATGCGTGAACGTCCATCCGATCTCGAGCTCGTGTCTGTATTGTCAACCGGGTGGAAGTGGAATCTGGAAGAGACGAACCTCATCCAAGCAATTAAGGAGGAGGAACAAGGTGCTTGTGGCTGTTTCTGCGTTCCCTTGACACCTACCCACCCACACACACACACACACACACACATACACACACACATACACACACACATGTCTTCCTCGGTCGGGGCACGGTTGTTACTGAATCGGACGCATGCGAGGTCTGAGCCCAAGCGAGGAGGATTCCGCACAGATGACATGCACGATAGTTCTGTGTGACCATTACTTTCCATATATCCGAACGTCTTAGCCAGAAGGATTTGTAGCGTCTCAGCGGGCTGCAGGCAAATGTCCTCGGCCGAACGGACGAGCCGTCACAGAGAGGCTGCAGGACTTGATGCAGGAAGTGCATGCATGCATCATGGCATTCTTCCAGGCGCCCGATGGATTGCTGCAGCGAGCAGGCACTCTTGTCACGCACGCTGCAGTCCTCGCTGGATGTCAACATGTATGTAGACGGAAGCTCACAACTACATGCATCCTGAATCACGGGGTGCATATGCGCATGTAAATAACCCGACCGTTGGAATCTGACAGGTCCGAGATTCGGGGAGCCAGTTCCTCGGTGTGGTGACACGGCAGCTTCTCGAAGCCCCTCAGGGGTTCCTCTCACCGGCTTTAAGCCGAACCAGCAAACCAGGCCTGGCGAACAGGAAGGGGCAGAAAGCTCTGCCCTGGGAAAAGTCCGCCTCTCATCTCATGTGAACACGAGGATATACGTCGCCTCGTCTCATGCCCTTCCGAGCAAGTTTCACGGCGTTTGCCTCCCGTGGCGTTGAAAACGGGGGGGGGGGGCAAAAGATTCACGTCACGTTCCTTCTCTCCAGTCTCGATATTGAGGTCGTCATCGCAAGAGAACGGCAAGGCGGGCGATGATGAGATGGAGACCAACCAGCTAGAAAAAGCAGGTACCGGGACGCGGAGTCCTACATACATAGGTAGGAGTATGCAAGGGGTCTAATCATCTGTTTGATCTGTTTCCTGACTTCTCGTACTGTGGTATGTATGTATGTAATCTGCCAACCGGGGCGTGCAGCTGCGGCAGGGGCTTGAGACGGTGCCCCTCCCTGGTACCAAACATCCACCCCATGCAAGGGCGCTTGACAGATGACTAGGTATGATATTACGAACACTCCTTCGGCTTGTTTTCACCTAAAGATGACGGAACGGAACAGTGAATCCTGGAAGTGGTAGAACACCCCCGTCGACGGGCCAGGGCGGATGCACAGCACGCGGATAGGCACTTGAGACGGACAAATGGGGGTGGGTGGCGGAGTTGAGATAGCGGTGAGTGAGTTGAGGTTGAGACCATAGGCTGGTTGACAGGTGTCTAACTGATAGAGACGCTGTGAGGATGGGATTGGCTTGGGACGTAGGTTGGCAGATTGTCGTGGACAGAATTGTGTGGGATGTGTGTCATGGAAATTTCTCTTCCCCGCCATGAGCTATCGTAGCTACTGTACTGTACAGAACCTTTTCCTGTCCAGAGAATGAACCAGAGTTCTCGAAACAAAATGTCCCACGTGGGACGAGTCCTGCTATTTTACTTCTAACTTTTTATCCTCCCAGTGCCCTCCCGTTTAGGTACACGGCCGTGGTCCTTCTGCCTCCCTTGATAAGTCCCAGCGCCCGGAGATCCTCCGCTCGAAGTTTTGGATGAAGTGACGAAGACAAGACTAAGAATTTGACATGAGGTAAATGAGAATGATGATGATGATGATGATGATGATGATGACGATGATGACATGATATAATGCAAGCATAGTAAGAGTAAACAAGCGAATGGGCGATAGGCTGCAAGGAGAAGTAGTTGAGGTATACAAATGACATGGTTGAAGGGAAAGAATCAGTGATGAACGAGAATAAACAAACAGCAGAACAATCTAATGATCTTGGCCGTTACTTCATATGTGAATTAATTTGTGTAAGGAAGGTCATGAAGGGTATCGAGTGTACGCCGTTATTTTCCTAGCCGGTGAGGGTTACATGCCAGTCGGCAGTAAGTGTCGTCGTAAGTGTTGACAAAGTAGAAAGGTGTGGACAGGTGTGGTTGTTTTGCTAGGTGGTAAATGGAGTTGGAAAATTCAAGGAGATATCGACAAGCTTCGCTTAATGAGCGATGGCGGTTTGAGGATTGAAGACGGCAGGGGTAAGCATAAAGTTGGAAAGATCCTCCGCCTTCTCCTTGGTGACGGTGGGTGTGACAGTGCGTGATGCAGAGCTCGTGGGCGGTTTCGTCGAGCTGGAGCTACCGTCCACGGTCTTCAGGCTGGCACTGGAAGGCTTCGTCTTGAGCCCAGCCTGCAACGCTTCGGCGCTTCGGGCGCGGTGCAACTCCCTGCGCTCTTGCTCGGACAAGTTGGCGCTCTTCTTCTCCCGGGCAGCCTCTTTCTCGCGGAGCGCAGCGGCGTCCTTCTCCCGCAACGCGGCGTTCCGTTCGCCTGCCTTGCTCATGCGCGTGATCTGTTGCTCGACGTCTGCGAGAAGGGCGGCGACCTCATTTCCAGCGTAGATGCGGATGCTCTCGACCTCGGCGCGCCGGATGCCAGCAGTCAGGGGCTCATCGGCCGACCGCGCGATTCCCAGACCGACAGCAGCGGCTTCCTCGACAACGGGCTGCTCAACAATGGTCGATGGGACCTGAGCCACAACTCGTTGCGGGGAGGATGAGGCGGATCCGGTTGGAGGGGCGAATGACGCCTTGGCCGGGGACCGTGGGGGTGTGGAGGGACACGCAGGAGCATCTGGGGACTTCATGCTCAGGGCCACCTGAAGCTCGTTCATGCCGCCAACAGCTCCGTCGATGGGCAGGGTCACGGCCGCAGCGACATGTTCCAGCAGCTTCTGGCGGACTCGAGTACGGCGATTCTCAGCCTGCTCGAGCTTGTTGACCCAGTCGTCGATGGAGTTGTCCAACTCAGCGAGAGCTTCCTCTTGTTTGAGCAGGGACTCCTGGCTAAATTTGACCATGCGTGGGGAGCGGAGGTATGAACAGATCCGTGAGTGGAGGTTGCGACGACCAGCCCTCAGTGAGTGGTAGGTACGGCGCAGATACTCGCATCGCTCGTCCAGGTTCCTCAGTTCCTGCATGTGGCTAGTTAGCATAGGGTTGTCTCACATGGAAGCGGACTTCATAACTCACCCGAGAGAGACTGTCCACGTCACATTTCCGTAAAATCTCGAACCTCTCGGCCTGCTGCAAGGCCTGCTTGTGCAGAGCCAAAGTCTCGGAGGAGTCCAGCATCTTCACGGCATCGGGTACCTTCCACCCCTTGGGCAGGTTCTCGAAAGCCCGGCGCTCTGCGCTCTTGTTTTTTTTATTAGACTCCGTCCTCCTCAGTCCCTCGTTCTTCTTTGGGCGCCCGCGGTCCATGATACTGCCGGCAATGCTGCTGCTCTCTGAAACGTTTCGTCTGTGACTCGTGGTGCTGGAGCCGGATCGAGACTCGACGGCCGACAGCGGCGCTGAGATATCTGTGGGAGTGTCGGAGGTAGGCGTGAGATTTTCCGTCTGAAACAATTTCGGAGATCCTCGACACTCAGGAATGGCCGATACTGGGGTTGGAAGCGTAGACGTCGTGGCTGATGAGTAGGAAGTAGTTGCAGACCCCGGGGTGGTGACCGACTGCGTGGCAGAGAGGGGCGTGTAAGGCGTCTTGGGCTTCGGAGAGTCTTCTGGTCGTACTGATCGTGGGCTATCGTTGTTGTTGTTGTTGTTGGTGCTGCCTGATCGGAGACGACTCAAAGACAGCTGCCGCTTCAACGGTGAAAGAGAAGATACATGGGCGGGTATCATGAGAGGGGGAAGGTCTTTTGGTGATACTGGTGGGCGAGTACTCGGTGAGATATTCGACTCGGTCTTGTCTGTATTGGTCTTAAATGTGAAGTTAGGATGCCTCCAGCCATTGCCAGGAGCACTGGCGGAGCGTTCATGAAATGCTAGTCGTCCTGGTATCGTGGCTTGATGAGAGTCAGCGCTGTCTGTGACCTGCTACAGAGTCCTCCTGCTCGACTTGACTCACGAGAATCCATCGACGACTCATGGACGGTTGTCATAGGACCGAGCTCAGGTACGCTGACTTTCCGGCGACGGGAAGGTAGGTTGTGTTCTTTGACTTTGAATCGCAGAGTACCCGCCGCGAGCTTCTCGGTCTTTTCCGTGTTCTGTCCCATGGCCAAAGCGAAGGCCTGTTCCGGGGCCAGACCTTTTCCTGGCGAGACCGTGGTCTGGTGTTCTCTGGGAAAGAGTTGATACTTCCTCGTGTCTGGATGAGCCATCCTCCAAACCCAGGGCTTCGAGGCCTGCTGTTCTGTCTGTGGAGTGGAAAGAGTGTGGTGGTGAGCTTCTCGTTGGTCCAGCAACACGATATGGAATTAAATAGTGTGGGAATGAACTCGCAGAGCTGGAGATTCCAAAAGACTAACCTCACTGGCCAGGAGAAGTGGTGACAGAGGCGGTACTATATAATTTGAGATGCTCTGACGCTTCCCATCAACTCCTGGTTGTATACAAGTTGCTATATGAGCCATGATGAGCAGGGGTCCAGCACCTCGAACAGCAGGGATGGATGGACAGGGCTAGTGGCAATCCAGAATCTGATGCAGCGGCGGCATATTCCGCGACACAGGCAAAGTCCCTGCTGGGAGGGCAGAAACCCGTCGGAGAGGATCCGATTTTAGGACGTTGACTTTGACTGGTGTAGCAGAATCGCAGGGCTTGGAGTTCGCAGGCACATGGATCCCCAGCAAGACTGTGCAAACAAAACGACAGGGTGAGCTTGCAATGACACAGGGTCGAGTGTGTACTGTGGAGGACGGAAAAGGGATGCTCGCAGGAAAGGTCAGACGGAGACGGAGGCGGATGAAGGGGTAAGAATTCGGAAAGCAATGCGTCTCCATCGCCGGACCGCTGCTTGGACTTATCTGCTCTCCCATCGTGTCTATTTCTAGTCACCAAGGTCCCCCTCCACGTGATACGAGAGAGTGCAACTTGGTGATGAAATGCACAGACAACTGCACTAGTCCCGTCTGTCAGGAACCCTTTCCCCGTCCGGCAAGGTGAGCGATCGTCTCGCAGCAGACCTTGGGGACCTCGTTACTGTGGCAGGGAGAGCGTGAGACGTTCCATTGGTCCACTTGCCTCGTGGGTTTTGGGGCCGGGGATGCGTCCGAGAGGCAGATACATACCATAGCACAGTAGTACACGACGTTGAGGCCACTAAGGTGGTCCCGGGGGACGGCCGTGATGACGGGTTCGGGCTTAGGCTGTCAGGCTGTGCAGTCGAGGTACATGAGAGATGCAGCCAGAAGATGGAGGTGTTCGCTGGAAGCAGTCGTGTGAAACAGTCTAAGGTAGCGACCCTAGAAAGGCTAATGTGAGAGGGCCCATCCAGGAAGGGCTCCCCTGTGAGTGACTGGGGTCTCGTGCCCAAACTGGGAATGCCTGGTATCGATCCGACTACTGGTATCGTGAACTTACTACTATGGTACACACCACCATATCGATGATCCAACATGCCCGAGTGGATTTCTCAGAGCACCGCGGAATGGTGTCCCTCTGCAGGTGAAAGGCCAAATGGCCAGTACCAACGTAGTAGCTCTTGGATACGACCCTCTTGAATACGACCTTGGGATCGTCAACGAGTGCCTAGGGTTGACATTGTTCAAAGGGGGGCAGGAAAAAGAGGTTGGCCCCGCTATTAGTGAATCGAAGGATCGCGCCCGCAGAATAGAATCCACTCCGCTCCTGAACCACTATACTGAACCAGCGACATAACCACCCTCAGAATGCACCCGGGGGCTTAAAGTGCCGGACGGACGGGTCTCGCAGTGGTGGACCCTCTCCACCTCTCCAGTTCTTCCACCATGTTGACGTCTGGGTGGTGTTCATCTGCCTGCGTCTCTCTGATTCAGTCCCCGTCGATAAGCTTGCGTGATAGTCTATCATGTCTGAGCAGCAAACTGTCTCTTGGCTAGTTGTCTCTTAATTAGGAGAACATGGATGCTGGAAGTACAAAGTAGATTCGCTAAACTGCAGCCAGCGTTGGGGCACTACAGGGGTCTTACTTCCCGGGCTCGTGTACTCCGTCGTCATACTGCAGCCTATCTTGAATTCAATCATGAGCTTACTTGACAGTCGCGAGTACTCCTGGCGATCCCTGAGAGTCAAGAATATGTCTGGTGGGGGGGGGGGGGTTCTCTGATTTTTGCTCTTCTCGATGCCTGAACCTGTTTCAGGCCCTTTTCTTGCCCTTCC
>MUZK01003822.1:0-17032 GCA_003013055.1 Juglanconis sp. DMW523 | reverse complement strand
CGGCCAAGATAAATGTACCTGATACTAAATAGGGACTACCCCTGTGCATTTGTGGGGCTTGTACAGAATTAACATTTGAAACCCCGGGAGAGGTGTACTATGGTAGCATCTGTGGCTGTAGCCCCGAGCTCGACGATCTCCAGAGACTCGGTACACGGACGCTTGTCAGGGGCGTCACCGGAGCTTATTGTGTAGAGTTGGCGGTGATATGCTTTCTTGGCCTTGCTGTAAAGGTAAACTCCGCGCTTATTTGTCTTCAGGGCTGGCCGGGGTATAGCTGGTTGACATGGGTTTGATCATATATTGGTTCGTCCGCTTATAGATTCACCGCCTCAACGGGACAAGGTTCGTTCTCGGATCAAATAGAAGATTTGAAATTTGTATGGCATTTCTCTCCCCTGCACCTATCTCTTCATTAGAACCTCACCACCATAAATCGTCTGTCCGACTTTCGGCACAGGCACTATACCAGCGCCGACCAGATCCTGTGCCAATTTCACCAACAAACCATCACAACCCTTGGCAACAAGAACATCCACGGTGACTGGGAAGTACTCATCATGCTGGGTGATGTTACTAAAACCACTCGCCTGACCCACAGGGAAGACGCTGTCCGGACACTCGCTGAAAATACTGATGCGCCCATTCGAGAATCCGAGAGGGACAGATGGCGCTGACAGGTACTCGTTGCGAGCGTCCTGCGAGTCTTGGCCAGCTGACCCGGGATAGAGTAGAATACCCGAGGAACACTGAGAGGGATCGTCGATGGTGGTGAGAATCTCGGTGTTGAACCAGTCCATGAAGACCGTCTTGTTCTTGATGGCTTCTTCAAGCGCGTCCTCGGGCTGACTATCTGCAAAGGCCCAGCGGACCAAAGGAGCTGGGTCTACAGCTGGAAGTCTGTTGTCGTGGATTGCTAGTAAAGTCTTGTTAGTCATGCGCCCTTAGCGTGACTGATTATCACACAAGGTAGACTCACCAGCATAGTCGGCATAGAACGGATCTCTGACTAGCGCTGTTTGCTCTACGCTGATGAGGGTCGGGTAGGTCAGGGTCAGATAATCCTCCAACGACACGGCCCCGGCCCCGGTCACATTAGAATCGCTCCATGCGTCGGAGAGATTAAGTGCTGTTGTAGTACCGCCGACAAAGTCCGCCAGCCTGTTGGCAAAGTCGATGAGCAGTGCATCGGCGTCGCTCGCAGATGCATTGTCAGGAAAGTCGACTGTATATATGATTGTTGGGTATGTCGGTGCTTGAGTGCTCTCGACAAAGGAGGTGTAGTTGTCGCCATACATTACTTGCTGAGCAACATCCCAAAGGTAGGGGTCCCTCGTGAGAAAACCCGCGGTATCTAGATGTGTCGACAGGGGCATAACATGATCCAGACTGACCAATGCATGGGAAGGCCGGTTTCCAAAGAGGCCCTGGACTTCTGAAGGGCCACGGATGCTGCCACCGGTGTCACTTCCAACAGCCATATCTAACCATTCATAGCTGCCAATGCTGGCTCCGGCTCCGGATGAGCTCGAAGAAGGATCCTCGTACCCATCACCGCGTGGGTTGAAAGGAGAATGGTAGTCCACCCAGTCCGCGGTCGCGGTTTCGCCGTTGGCAAACTGACTCGGCTTCTGCAGTCCCACAATCTGAGCGCCTGCGTCTATGAGGCGCTGGATGGCCGTTCCGGTGACGTTGTTCTCTGGATAGAGGTTGTACCATGCTCGGTTGCCGTACGAGGATTTCACGCCTGCAAGTTGATAAATATCCTAGGAAGCAAGTCAGCAAAAATGCTATTGCGCAAAAGCGATCGCTTGTGCGGTACACTAGCTGTGTCCCTATATCGTCACAAACGCCCATCGAGCACTTGACCAGAACCCGTAACTAAATACGTAAGGATACCCAAAAATTCATCTCATACCTTCACACCAATACGCACTCCGGCCAGTGGCTTGTCAGCGCTCTTGGTGAAATAGAGCCGCGAAGGAACCCCAATGGTCATAGTGGCCGACGAGGCGATTTGAGCTGACAACGTTTGGAAGGTGCCTTCCGGCGTCTGCAAGAGAGGCGTCGTGAACGATCCCGCGAAATCGTCGTAGAGCCGATAGACTTGGTGTAGAGCGCCGGTACTCTTCTCGACAAAGTACGGGCCGGAAGGAGCTGTCGAGTTTATTGGAAATAGTCGGTATACGGTAGTATTCTTGGTAGATCTTGTGAACTTGTAGGATTGACTGTCGCTCGCGAGAAATACAGCTCCGGTGAAGCCATCCTGGAATACATCATCGTTTGTCGTCCAATTGCTGAATAGGGTCACAATCTCGGTCTCAGCGACACTGTCTTGCACAATGGTGACGGGCGCGAATCCATAGACGCTGTCGACGGCTGATAGTGAAGAGAACTCTAAAGCAACGTGTCCCGCAGTAAACGGCGAGATGTAGTAGCTGATATCGTTCAAGACGACCGAGAGACCAGTCCCTGTGAGCTGTGATCTAGAGGTACCGGGGAATGCGCTGAGCACGAAAAAGAGTCGTAAAACCCGCCAGAAAGGGAGCTTTTCAAACATTTCGGAGCTTTCGCAAGACGAATTGAACTGGTCCGAAATGTACGGCTGCTGGAAACCTATAGTACCACTGCTAGTTGAGTGTCCGGGCGAGCGTCCCAGCAGAACCACCCGGACCGTAGGCTGGCAGTGAGTTCCTAGTATATATAGTGTACGCGGCAATGCTACAACACATTCATGTGCTTACATCAGCACTATCTATTTCGAAATAATAGTGCTTTTGAACAGTCCACTAATATTGGTTATCTTTCCTGTCTTATCACCCGGTCTGCGGATCTCTGCGACCCTAGCTGCCGGTCAGACCAGAGCCGGCTCAGATTAGAAAGCGGTACTTCTTTCTATGTTCACGGCTGTTCCAACCCGTGACAAGTTGTGTCGACAGAGATGTGGCTTATACGCACAGTCGTTTTTGTTTTCCGTGGCTTCTTCTTCCACGCCGCCCACCGGCCCAGCCCGCCAAAGCGCAGCTGCTACAGCCGTTCGTTGGTCTAACCGAGATCCGCCATGGCGCCGCACCACTGGTCAGAGCCCGTTATAGCCCGGACCTCGGGAGTCATTCACATAGGTTGTAAGTTAGCCAGGACCACCAAAATCAGTCTAGGATGGCATGATGTATTGCATGCCGGCTAATGAGCTTCTGAAAATGGTAAATACTGACCAGTGACGCCCGAGGACCGAGTGTAGATGAGCTCCCAATAGAAGATGAGATCAGCTGGCGAAGAAAATAAATCCCTCTTGTCCTTGAAATGTCTTATTAGCCGAGACTACTCAGAAGCAAGTGGTAGCTGAAGGAATTAGTCACCAAGCCTCTTCCCGATACCATAGTGTCCGTCATGAATTTCCGAAGCACTAAAACTAGGTACGTAGCTAGGGCTTCTACCATTCTTGTGAACCAACCTACATCTCTCTAGCTAACTGTCAAGAGAGTCCCATTTTCTTGCTTTCATGTTAAAACAAAAAATCTTTGAGCTGACCTATGTTAGCCATGATCGATCGGCGACGATCTGGCCGAGGCGACACTCCTGTAGTTGTCACGAAGTCACGGCCAGGGGAATATGCGAATTGCCAAGAGCTTTTCTCTACGGTACTGACCTCTGCCATCAAGGATTTTCCCATACGCAAGACTGTGGAACGCCTGAAGACGGAAGGCTCTGTCTCATAGTAGGTCAGGTACTTGGGAAGACTCGTGGAGAGCGAGGGCGTCAGCTTTGTAGCTGCCGCACCGAAATTTTGAGATGACTAGGTGCCTAGGTACCATCCACAGATGGATTCTTCTAGCGATGCTGGACCCTGGCCTCTTTACGGACCTAGTACCTAGATACCTATGTAAGTAGGTATTATTTATCTGGTATCAGGAACGCTAGGGACTTCAGAAGGGGTACGTGAACTCTTTTGATGCAACGTGGGTTGTCGAGAATTCAGCTGTTTCAGGCCGTGAATGTTGCCGAATCCCTTTGGGAATCGACTATATTTGAGCTTTCCGAACATTCAAGCTCAAACGAAGAGTCCGCTGTGCAACATCTTTGGGAGATGGGGGATTGGTGGCATCTAGCAAACTTTTACGTTGAGACGCACGTGTCCGGCCCGTGGCAACTATTATGACGATTAGCCCGCTTACAACTCGCTTTATGTCAGGTCCGAGTTTGCCCTTACCTTTCGGTACCGACCAATAAACCCTTTGCGCTTCTTGGAGACGACACTATCGAGTGAGATCAGAATGGTAGCTTGGGATCGATGGAGAGTTGAGAGCTTTTGACCCCCAAACGCCGACCCTAATCGTTGCTTGCGGTACCCAAAGGCGGCTCAAGGTCTGGGATAATTGATGTATTACGGTTTGAGTTGCCACCATGGAATTCGCAACTTTGAGCTCGAACAAGAAAGACCCGTATGACATGTTACGGGGGCTGAGTGTCCCATTCTGCTTGGGGCTGGCCAGGGGCAAGTTGGACAGCTGCCGGAAAATGGGGGCTAATTTCACTTACTAGGGCCTGAAAACTTTGACTCGGTCGAGAACATAGTTTTGAATTATCGAAATAGAATATGTGATTCGGACCAAAATCCGGGGAGAGGGGAAGGGTGTTCACCGCGAATGCCAAAGCAAGGTGGTAGTGCATTGAGACGTTGGGTTTCGGGACGCCGGATCGACTATTGCAAGACATGAGAGACGGTCGTCTTTTGTTGCAGAATTAGAGTCTTACAAACATTACTGCATGATTTATTTTCAGCAAAGCTACCTGGTTAATAAGCCGGCGATTAACCACCTGCCTCTCCATTGCCCTGAGCAGCCGCCTCTCCACCGGCACGGTCATTCAATATACGTCCTATATTCATGGTGAGTCTAGCAAGGTTGTTGATCGTTTCCTGCTGTTGATCCATTTGTGCGAGCATTCGCTGGATCTGAGCCGGATTCGTCCCATCAAATGCGGTTACCCCCATGTTAGGTCTTCCCTGAGCGACTGCATTGGCGGCCTCTTGTCGGCCAGCAATCAGTCCAACAACCGTCCGCCGTCTGCGGCCGGTTCTTATATCATCTATGATGTCTACAAGATACCCATTATGAACCGCTCTACGGTACTCTCCTCGGCTCCTGAATCTCAAGTACCCGTTCACCTCGGGAATCCAGATGTCGAATGGAACTCCCTGTCTTGATTCTCTTCGTCGTGACCCCTGCTGATGACCTCCTACTCTCTCCATTGTGTTTCTTTGTGTTTGACTGCCTATCAGGTCTCGTATTGGTTGTTATCCCCGTTGTGTCTTCAAGTGCGCTGTGGAGAGACGTGGATGGACACAGAGAGAAGCCGGCCATTCCTCTTTTATGGGCTGAGCTGGTGGTCTTAGCCCCAGGGACAACGTGCGAATTATCACACATGATAATGATGAAGCACCTGCTAATCAGATCATGCCCTTCGTTCTGATTTAAAGCCTTGGGGAGGCTTCTAGAGCATCGTGACGGACGAGAGGGGCCCTAAAGAGCGAGACTGGCCTGCTGAATCATTGCCGCGGTCCTTTGATACCTGCCTAGGTGATCGGCGACGGTCATCCCGTCACACCATCTGACTAGCTAAAAATTGCAGCCCAACTGGCGCCCTCTGCGAATTAGGAAGGGAATATGTGGAGTCCCCGCCGTTTCTGAGTTGTCTCATCGGTGTTGGGACTACTCATCCTCTCTGCTGGTACACGCTCGAGTAGGTAGGATGTACGATATAAATTTTAGCTAACACTGTTGAATATTCACCTATTGACGTGATAATAAGGTGGCTCAGAAATTGACGACGCAAGACACGCTCATTTTGATCTGCGTACCATCGATGTTGAATTTTGGCAGGTGCTCCAAGGTAGCATCGCCAAACAGCCGACCGACCTCTAAGTACTGTACCGAGGTACCTAGGTTACCTGACATTTAGTCTGATGTAGTAGCTGCCGCACCTCCTTTAGAATTGCAAGCGGAGCTTGACTGCAATAGTGAGTGCACTTGGAATGAAACTTCAGAATAGCTTTATATAAATAGCCTAAGAGAACGCACTCGAATTGAAGCGCAATTCGTACAGGAAATTGAGTTGGGAGCTGTAGGTGAGATGGCTGAAGTTCGACTTCAGTGCAGCGGCACAAACCTACATGTATATCCGCTCCCAGAAGGTACGTACCTATGTGCAACCTGTATCTGCAAGTGAACACCCTGACATTACAATATTGTTCTAAAACACGAAATCACCCAGATTCATATGGATTGAAAGATAAATTGAGTTGATTATGAAGAAGAACATATTCACACAGTCCTGAGAACTTACGCATAGGCAGTTATTCCCTTGACTCTAGCTCACACGAGCCTTCTTCGATGACCCCCATGTGTTTGACATCGACTGCTCCTCATCAGCGTGTCGAGTCAATACACACTGGCTTCTGTAGACCTCGAGTATTCCAAGCACCTGGTAGGCAGTGGACCGTGGCATTGCCTGCTGGGGCTCCTTCGCGTAAGGGTACCGGAGCATCGTTTCCAATGCGATCCTCAAAGGCACTACGTAATTTTGGTTTAGTATCTGTAGACCTGACTAAAACAATCGCTGTAGAAGCGAGTGACTTACTGATGTCCAAGGTGTGAATATATAGTAAAGTTCTCTTGTACATCTTGTGGAATTCCGGGCGCAGTGAAGCATTTGAGTCCCCGATACGCCATGGATTGGGATTTTGAAGCAACGGGTTTCGCCCACCCCTAAGGAGATAAAGTATGGTCAATGCTGCACTCCAAACATGGATCGTTGCGCTGAATCCTTCCGGATCATGGTCGTCCGGGTCACTCTCGGCTCGCCTCATCTCTTTCTCAGGCGCAATCCACCCGATAGTTCCTCCGCTGCCTGGCCTCGGTGGAATAAGTTTTGTCCCGGCATCGATATAATAAGGAATGTAGATCGCATCTTCGAGGTCAAAGAGAATAACACTGGAGGAATAGGCCATCCAGCCGATGTTTTCTGGCTTAATGTCCCCATAAATCCAGCCTTTCGTATGCAGAAAGTGAAGAGCACCTACAATGTCGAACAGGATAAGAGTCGTATAATGTTGTCTGTGAACGCCAGATCAGAGGATAGGAGTGGCATTGCTATTGTGTAGATAGGCATTAACTTGACGATCAACCACTTGGCGGGATATCCATGTATATTTGGAGGCGTGTTTCCGTGCCAGCTTAATATTCTCGTGCTGGCTTTGATCTTCGTTTTGGATACATTGCGCTACCCCGTCGAAAGAAGCCAGCTTGGCCTGGACATTGTCCGGTGTGAGCGTGAGCCATGCATTCTGGACCCGGATATCCGTTTCATGGTCCTCGTTTGTTTCTGCACTGGACTTTCGGTTTCGTCCTGCTTCGTCATGGGGAGCTGCTGCTATGATATAGCACGCGCTATCACGTGCGTGCGTGTCGGCGGCTTCCAAGGAGCAGTTGCCTGACTTCGTTCTTCCTTCAATATTCCCGTCCACGACTACCTGCCTACCTCTACGTATTCCAACATGCCGAAGGTGATCATCGCCAAGGAGTTACCGACTATTCACGGCGTCTACATTCCCAGATATGAGACCCGTCTCACCCAACTGGCCAGGGAATGGGAACGAGACCTTGGAGTACGTACGGTTCTCGAGGCACTGCATACGCCACGACTTTGAAGACTTGAGTTGACAGTTTGCTTTCGAAAAAGGAGCTCCCCGACCCGTGCATCGACTTTGGCGCACATCTCGTCACTGCCCCCGACACGCCGTCCGCCCCACGGATACCCGACCTAGAGCTCGACTTCGCCGCCCTGCTTCATCAAGCGCTTGAACATGAAGTCTGGAAGATCTCTCTGCGTGATGCACATGACAATCCACATGATATACGAGCATTACGAGACAACCACATGATCCAGAGCCAGTGGGATCGGTCACCGAGCATCTTGAGTGGCTACGAGTCAACACCAGATGCAACTCCCTATCCACCTTCGCCAGAGAAGTCCTGGGGCTCCAAGACGACATTGCCGAACGGCGAGGTCATCATGTACACGCTTGAGGAAAGCCGGCAAATCCGCGAAAGAGTGGCAAAGAAGGTGAGTGCGAAGGAATTCCCGGATAACCAGCACCTAACCAAACTCTCGGCAGGCCGCGCAACAATACCACGAAAGGAGGCGGTATCTTGACTGGTGGCAGGAGCAGAATGAGAAGTCGACATTCAGAGCCCTATTGCCAAGCGGCAAAGTGATCGAATGCTCCATGGCGTCCGCTCGTCGGCATCTTCTAGACCAAGAGCAAGCAGAGTCCACTTGCCAAGGCCAGAAGGAAAAGGTATCACTATGGTACAGGTTGTGGAACCCGGTGGGTGGACCGCAGGCCCAGAGCGCCAAGTTTCGACGACATTTTCGATATGTCAAGCCCACATACGACATTCTGACCTCACCCAGCGCGACTTCGCAGAGAGGTACATACTTTTGCCGACTACTGATGAGATCATCGAGAAAATCTCTCCACCAAGGGAGAATGAAACGACTCCCAGTCGAGGCATGTCACACCGCCTCGGGTGTTGGTGGAAAGAGGTTTCAATGTGATAAATCACGAGGTGGTGAATGTCGTCCCAAATCAGTCACAGGAGGATCTTATCCAGGAGTTACATCTCGGGGTCCAGTCGTTTGAGGTTCCGTCTAACACCTCAGGACTCCCAGATCCGGACAATAGGTCTAAATGGACCAACGAAACCCTACATTTGCCCTCCTACTCGCCTGTATCGGTCGACGATCATCCCCTTGCACAGGAATATGCACGCTTGCCTGCCAGTGATATCATCGAGCGAGACGACGTCGCAGTCCCCCAGCCGACGTCCCCTGACACAAGTGTCGACATGCCGGAGCCAAAATCCCCAGATACGCCATGGGAGGAGATGTCACAGGAACACATGATTAGGAAGGTTATTCAAGACCTGTTCCCAGAGGACAAGCTTCCATCCGGATTCGAAATAACTGAAATCGACCGCCTCTGTCGAGTGGACAACCCTCTCGACATGTTGCACAGGATCGAACGGGTCAACATGCTGATAAAGCAGGCCGCCAGAACCGAGCAAAGCTTTCCGGATAGCATCACTGCGATAGGCGAGGGACAGAAGTTTGAGGTTGAGTCATCACCCTGGTACGAACTATGGAACCCGAAGGGCGATCCGCTTGATCAAAGTGACGAGTTCTACGAACATTATACCTACTTTCCCTCCTGGATGCCTCTTACAGAGAAACATGTACGCTTGCCAACTGGAGAAGTCATCGGACCTCTGTCTCTACAGCACTTTGTCCCAGGCATCGACACACTGTCTAAGATGGAAGACTGCCCGGAAAGCCCTGCACATACCGCGCCCACGACAGGCAAAAAAACGGAAGCTCTCACCATCATACGACCGGCTGAGCCCTGAACAGAGCCCAGACAACCCCTCCATCGTGAGAGGTAAGAAACAGAAGCTCTCGCCAGAAAACGACCAAGTTGCTACTCAACCCACGCCACCATCATCTGGCGTAGACACGTCTACCCATCGTCTGATCACACGCCGCAAGTGGAGACGACCCGGAGCGGACTTCAAGACAGGTGAACTGTCTCATGGCTGTCAAGCAAAACAGACCAGGAAACATACAGAGTCGTGTATTGCCTGCAGGAAGAGAGGCAGAAGCGCCTGGCAGTGTAATGTGTTGGCCTAGAGCTGAAGTGTGTGGGGCGACTGGTGGGAGCCACAAATGGCCAAATGACTTTACGACGAAATGGCTGGACTTCAAGTAAATACTGTATGTACATCGATCCGCCTTGGAGGTCCCGGACTTCCATAGTAGGCATTTTCGAGTGATAAATGGAACCACTGGTCTTGTCACATACATACGAATTGCTGCGTGGGATGTCCTTGACTGTTTGATAGCAGTGGGAATTCCAATAAACTGTATAAATCTCTATGTTGAAACCTCAAGTCTACAGCCTGCGACTTGGTCATTATTAACCTCACACAGCTCTACAGAAAATCTAGCTCCCGCGCACTCGCCAGGGTAGCCCGGCTTTGGACACATCTCGGGATGGGACTGCCGTCATCAAGGTCGTATGCGTGTCAGCAGGGAGGAAGACACGGGAGTAAAAGTTCTGCTGCTCTATGGAAAGATCAGTGCAACGTCTGATCAACCGATAGCTTGGCAATGCGAAACAACCCGGAATCGTGGGAAGCCCGTTCCCATGACAGACGACTCATGTCAACAATCGCCCTTCCTGTTTCTCACGGTCCAATTCTACGCGACTTCAACCAAAAAGCCCGTTAAATACCCATCATGACGACTGCATCGGGAGCACAACACTTCGGTGTAGCAGCTGCTGGACTTGTTGTCCTAGCTCTGGTGTTAGTGTATCTCATCAATCTTAACCGTCTCCTGAGCAAAACCCCGGAGGACTTCAAGAACCTCGTTCCCGAGCGATGGACTCGGCAACAAATCGAGGATACGTCGGCTCGACTCCTCCAAAACCCTATAACCACCTCATCATATTCATCACAGCTTCCACCCAAGCTGAATCGCCGATATATAGTCACCGGGGGCTCCGGCCTGGTGGGGGGATACATCGTGCTACAACTACTAGAGCGAGGCCAGCCACCCAGCACGATCCGGATCGTTGACTTCCAACCACTTCATCGAGCGGACATGCTCAGTGGTCCCGCCACCAAGGTTGACTTCCGCAAGGCTGACATCCGGTCCATCGAGTCCACCGAAGCGGCCTTCTCCGCGCCCTGGGACCGCTCCGTCGCCAGCTGGCCGCTGACGGTCTTCCACACGGCGGCGGTCATCATCCCCTCTGCGCGCTCGGAGCTCGTGAGCGGCTTCTGTGAGTCTGTCAATGTACACGGCACCGAGAATGTCCTTGCGGCTGCGCGAAGGGCGGGTGCCGATGTCCTTGTCTCAACCTCAAGCGCCTCGATTGCCATCCGGCCCGTCGAGTTCTGGGGCAACCCGTTGAGATGGCCCCGATACTATGCGCAGATCCTGGATGAATCCGACTTCTTCCAGCCGATCCGGCCTCACAAAGAGTTCTTTGGGAACTATCCGGCCTCTAAGGCCAAGGCGGAGAGGATCGTCTGTGGTGCGAACACAGAGGAGTTCAGAACCGGCTGCATACGACCCGCGAATGGAGTATACGGTCATCCGACAGACAACATCATCGGCGGCCCCCTAAACATGCAGACATATCCCGTGTGAGTCTCGAATTTCAGTCTTATCCGTTAAGAAGCCACAACGGTTGACAAAGCCACAGGTGGGTGAAACACATAATACAGAGTTGCGCGCACGGCATCAACTGCGCCATTGCCCACCTGCAATTCGAAGCCATCCTTGCAGATCCCGGCTCCTTCTCGTCTCCCCAGGCTGGCCGGCCTTTCGTCATCATGGATCCCAATCCACCCATTTACTATGATGACATCTACCAGGTCATATTCACCCTGGCCATCACCCCATTCCGCCTGCTCGCCGTCCCCCCTGTCCCCATGCTGCTCCTCGCCTACGCCGTCGAATTCTACAATCTGCTACCAGCGCGGATCCCAGTGCTTGGGAAATTCCTTCCGAAGCTCCCCGGAGACATGGTGCACCTGGAACCCGGCCTGTTCTCCATCTGCACACACCTTGTTGGCAGCATCGACGAGGCTTGCAAGCCGGTCGACCGCGGCGGACTCGGGTACGGCGGGGTTGTGATGACGCTTGAGGGCATGTGCCAGGAGCTTCTCGACTGGAACCGTGAGCAGGAGGAGCATGCGAGGGAGGTGGCACAGCTGGCGGGAGCCAATGGCGGCGGAGACTCTGTGGCGAATGGCAAGAACGTGGCAACCAAGTATTATCGCCACAGCGTTTCGTTGGCCCAGGAAATTCAGAAGCTGGGAGGGATGGGGAAGACGGTGAAGGTTTAATTCGTCCGACATCCGCTGTCCAGATCTCCACATCAAGGCTCGAGGGACTCGTCCGTTCCCGAGGTGACCCGGGCATATCCCCCATGATGGACCTGGACCTAACCACAACACACGCTCGGCTCGTCTATCCCCGTAGCCCGCTCTTCGCCGCCAACTTCACCTCCCACACTCACAACCATCCGTCTCGTCATCCAGTCACAGAAAAACTTGCCGAGCCCCCCACCAATGATCACACACACAATGACATAGCCATTATATGACATGACGAGCAACATGACAATGTACGCGACCCCGAGGGACACGGCGTGAATCACGGCCCGGATGACCTGCTGGAGGGGTGATGCACGCAGGACGACCGTGCGAGTGCTCGTCCCTGCTCTGGCGGTGACGGTGGTGTTGCTGACGCCCTTGGTCGAGCTGCTGGTCTTGGTGAGGAATGGGTCTGACAGAGGCGGTGGCTCGAGGCCGACGGCTCGGGCCTGGAATCCTCTCAAGATCCAGTCGTCGTACTCTTTCCCGAGGCGTCGCAGGGCCTCCATCACCATTACCAGGAGGATGGTGCCAATGCATGTGGCAGCGAAGGCACCGTTGCTGGAGACGTGCCATGATTCTGCCAAGAAGCCTGTGGTGGATAGGGGTCAGCCTGCGTGAATGGGGATAGCATTCAAGAGAACCAGCCAGGCTGGGATGAATGATAAGGACATTCTCACATGAATCGATTGTGTACCAGTTCCATAACATCTGTCGTTCTGTATTAGCTTGGACGTACTGTTTTGACCCCCCCTTTTTTGGATACCTTCCACTTACCGACTGGCTGCACGCCGTCGTCGTGCTCATGTCCATATCCATCTTGTCGTTGGCCACTGCCTGTGACTGGAGCTTGCACGCTGAGACTGGAGTTGCCTCTAAACGACTCTATTCGCCGACGTCGTTCACTGCGGTGTCTCAGAAGAAGGACTCGGAGTGAAGACAGCAAGAGTGATCAAGCAATCCTGATGAGTCTCTTCGGACGAGAAGGGTGGCGATTTTGATATCAACAGCAGAGGCCTCGCCGTCAGACAAACAGCCACGTTCCTCGCTACCAAGGAATAAATGTGCTCATCCTAGCCCTGCCATCCCTGAGGACCGCGCCCCGCACAAGCATCGCCAAGCATCGACCATGTGGGGAGATCTCCTTAGAAATTGTGGACACACAGGACACATCGTGAGTTCGTGTCCACCCTTGCGCACAATACCTCGAGGACGTTATCGTTGAACCACGCGGCCGTGAGACCATGGCAGAAACTTGCTCACCCGAAAAGTGCAGTGTTTGCAGAGCCGCTGGTCATACAATTGCCACCTCGAAGAATGGGATACTTTGCTGCTGTCGGCGGACATAACTTGCTCAACCCCCCACCCCGAGGCGGCGACGTTTTCTTCAGGATGGCCAAGACGCGCCGGCGGTCCCACCTCAGCTCCGGCATCTTCCCGTGGATTTGAGCAAGTTTCCGGACCGGTTTACGTACCATACATACAGAACAGTACGACTCAGTCCCGATGAAACGAAAACACAAACACCCGCCTCCGTTAAGGTTCTTCAGTACCGCACCCAACCTCCGGAGGTCCTTGCGCCATGACCTTGGCGGAGCAGCCGGCGTGGGTTTGAAATCAATTAACCTCCTATTGGTGAAAAAAACAAAAAACATGCTCATCGTGGAGACTGGCCTGGAAACGGAATCTGGCCTAAAGAGGCTCTTGATAATGTGCTCACACCCCTCGTGATCCATGGCCTGATCAACCGTCGCCATTTCCCTCCGCACATGCAGCTCACGTTTCTCTGGACGGCCCCAATACCACTTCGGGACGCCGGTGTAAGATCACAGCCTCCTCTTATCCGGTAGGTACAGGCGGCGTCGTGTGTTAGCCCAGTAGAGGGGGGGAAAAAGGCAAAGACGACCATCATGGCGTGGGACGATCTCACCGCGCGGGCGCACATCCAGAACTTTAGCGATGCGGACGGCAGCAACATGCAGCCTCACTGGGGCTACGCAGACCGCATCCTCCCGTGCACGAGCGATGCCGGCTCGTGCGAGTACCTCGACGTCGTCTACCACTCGCACGACCTGTCGATGCTGTACACAGGCATCTTCTGGGCGTCGATCCTCGGCATCCTGCTCATATGGGGCGTCGCTCGGCGAGTGTTCCCCTCCAAGACGGCAGACGAGGCTCTGTTGTCCCCAGCAGCAAAGACAGAGGCCCAAGAAGGCCGGCCGACCCTCGGCGGCGTCGAGAAACTCAAACGAACACTGTCCTCCCTCCGCAGACGACACCTCCTCCCGGACTTCTCGCCCCGGATCCTCGGCCACGTCACCCGGCTGCAGGTGACGATCCTGCTCATCCTGGCCGCGTACCTCCTCGTCCTCAGCTTCGTCGGCATCGTCTACAAGATCTGGATCACGCCCGTCAAGTCGTCGCCGGGGCTGTACAACACGCGGTCCTCGCTGGGGCCGTTCGCCGACCGCGTGGGCGTGCTCGCCTACGCGCTCACGCCGCTCTCGGTGCTTCTCGCCAGCCGCGAGTCCCTGCTGAGCCTGATCACGGGCGTGCCGTACCAGAGCTTCATGTTCCTGCACCGCTGGGTCGGGTACATCATCCTGATCCAGAGCGTCGTGCACACGCTCGGGTGGGTGATCGTGGAGGCGCGGCTGTACCAGCCGCAGCCGGCGACGTGGGACTCGCTCGCGGCGGAGCTGTACATCCAGTGGGGGTTCGTGGCGCTGGGGCTGCTGGTGCTGCTGTGGATGCTCGCGACGCCGTGGGGGATCCGGCTGACGGGGTACGAGGTCTTCCGGAAGATGCATTACGTGCTGGCCATGGTGTACATCGGCGCCATCATTGGGCATTGGGAGAAGTTGCAGTGTTTTCTCATCCCGGGCATGCTGCTGTGGTTCTTGGACCGGCTGGCGCGGATGGTGCGGACGGGCCTGCTGCATTACCAGTGGCTGCCGTCCAGGGGGAAGTGGGGATTTGCGGCGGCCCAGGCGAGGGTGACGTACTGGGAGGACGAGAAGAGCGGCGACGTGGTCAGGTTGGATTTCGAGCATACGCAGCAGCCGTGGGAGGTTGGGCAGCACTTTTATCTGTGTTTCCCGGAAGGGAGCATCTGGCAGAGTCATCCTATGACGCCTCTCTCGGTCCCGGTGGCCAGCAAGACTGGGCTGGTGAGGCATTCGTACGTGATCCGCGCAAAGAACGGAGAGACGAAGAAGATCGCGCAGATCACAGCCAGGACACTCGCAGCCAGTGAACCGTTGGCATCTTCCAGCAATGAGAAGATCCCGCAACGAGCCCAAGTCACCACACCCGTCATCCTGACAGGCCCATACGGAGTCGATATGGTCGACAGCCTAACCCCCGAGACGAATGTGCTATGCATCGCCGGTGGCACGGGTATCACTTTTGTGCTGCCGGTCATGCTGAAGCTCGTCCGCGAGCAGCGCGTTACGGGGAGGAAGATGGAGCTGGTCTGGGCGGTCAGGAGGGATATGGACGTCAAGTGGGTGGAGGCAGAGCTCGAGGAGATCAAGGAGACGGGGTGCTCACACGGAGTCAACGTCGATGTGTATGTGACACGAGAGAAGGACCACCACTCCGTCTCGTCGGCGGCGTCTTCGGATGCTGGGGGGTGTGACTGCAATGAAGCGGGCCACCACCACCCGTCCGACACTGAGGTCCCTGAGGCGAGGAGGCCACATCTGGATAAGATTGTGAAGTCCTTCGTCAGCTCTGTGGCACGAGGGCCTTCAACGATCTACGCGAGCGGCCCGGGAGGCATGATAGGCGATCTCAGGAGGGCGGTGGCTGCAAGTAACAAGGCCGGCAAGGTCTGGGGTGGAGATGGTAGTGGTGACGTGAGGCTTATTTGCGATGACAGGTTAGAGTAAAAGTCCAGAAATCGGATACCTCGTTCAAAATAGAAGCAACTTCATTGTTGATTTCCTGTCCTCGCCCGGTGTTCTCTCTTCTTCCCGCGTGGGCTGGAAGGAGATGAGCATGATCTTCATCGCCGGCCGATGCCGATGCCGACACCGGTGCCGGTGCCGGTGCCGAGAGTATAGGGCGCTGATTGGCCGGCGGAATGACAAAATCCCGAGATCGCTTTTGATTGGCCAAGAGCTGTGCGGACGACGTGCGTCCGGTACTCTGACGTCGATGCCCTCGGGCTAACTTCTACCTATCCCTTATCCCTTATGCACGCAAGCAGCTCGAGTCAAGCTCGAGCCAGCTGAAATCAAAATCTCCGCCTCAGCCTCAGCCTCATGCACCAGGCGCCAATTGGTGCCTGCTAGCTCGCATGCAAGCCAATCCTGGGCTACAATGGCTGCGTGACAGCCACACGCCGACATCGACACCGCCGCATCCACGCGGCCACACGGCCACGCGGCCACGACGCCGGACAGGTTGTGACTGTGCGCCGACGGTCGTCCCCCCGTCCTCCCGTCCTCCCGTCTTCCTGCATCTCACATCCGGTCGGCAGCCTCACCTCGTGCATGAGCCAGCACCTACTTAGTACCTAGGCACCTGGGCACCTGGGCACCTATGCTTGTGCGTCCCGGAGGCATCCCGGAGGAAACCCCGCCAGTCCCAAGCAACCACCCGGCATCACAGCACAACACATCACAGTGACAGGTGAGGTCGTCAGCCATGGTGGCCGCTGATCCGGAAGCCAGAGGCCGACCCGCCAAGGTCGGCCACCGCAAGTCAAGGAACGGCTGTATCAAGTGCAAATCACGGCGCGTCAAGTGCGACGAGATCCGTCCCGTCTGTGGGAACTGCCACCGCCTCCAGATGGATTGTTCCTGGCCGGAGCGAGGAAGTTTGGATCCCGCCCGCCATGCCGTGCGCTCGCGCCCGACGCCCTCCCCGAACCCGCCCTCCCACCTGTCACCCTCCACCATCAATAGCTCCACCTCAAGCACCTACCACCCGGCCGACCACCCGGCCGACCACCCAGCCTCATACATGGCCAATTGGCCGCGCTGGCCCAGCGAGGACAATCCCTTCGCCCACTTCGACGA
>MUZK01003821.1:0-17020 GCA_003013055.1 Juglanconis sp. DMW523 | reverse complement strand
CCCCCAGAGGAGACTCTTGCAGGGGATAGTATCTAAAAAAAAGATGTTCTACAGGGGAAAACTCCATGAGCCAGGCCGTCTCACGGAATTATTCCACTGGTACCTACTCAACTCTACTTTTGACGTGACTCTGGGAGACGCGCAACGCGCCTGCTGCCGTGGTGGGGTAGCTTCATAAAGTGGTATGAAATCATAGGGCCCCGCCATCAGTTCCTGAGCTTTCAGAATCCAACTTCTCAGGTCCAAATGTCCCGAACGTCCTCACCACCAAAAATTTCTGAAATATAAGACAGCACACAACATCATGACAACACCAGCGTCAGACGTAGGTCGCGTGGCCTTCATCCCTCTGGAGGCCAACCCAGAGCTGATGACAAACCTCCTCCACCAACTCGGCCTCAAATCCAACCTGGCAGTCCACGATGTCTACAGTCTCACCGAGCCCGAACTACTGGCCTTCATCCCGCGCCCAGCCCATGCCCTCCTGCTCGTCTTCCCCGTCTCGGCCGCATACGAGAGCGCCCGCCTCGCGGAGGATGTGACGCTCCCGGAGTACAGCGGCAAGGGCGACAACGAGCCCGTCGTGTGGTTCAAGCAGACGATCCGCAACGCCTGCGGGATGATGGGCCTGCTGCACGCCGTCTCGAACGGTCCTGCTCGACACAGCATTGGTACGCAACATCTCACTCGCTCACGCACTCACTCACTCACTCATTGCGAGCGTGAAGTATGCATGCATGCATGTGTGGATGGACCGATGGATCGGATCGATGCTAACTGTTACATGCTCCTCCCGCCAGAACCCGACTCCGCCCTCGACAAGCTCCTCAAGCAGGCCATCCCCCTCGACCCCGTCGCGCGCACCCAGCTCCTCGAGACCTCGCAAGCCCTCGCGAGCGCGCACCACTCCGCGGCTAGCCAGGGCGACACGGCCGCGCCCGAGGCCACTGATGACGTGGATCTGCACTATGTGTGCTTCGTGAAGGGGGACGACGGCACGCTGTGGGAGCTGGATGGGCGGCGGAAGGGCCCGCTGGGGCGCGGCACGCTGGAGAAGGATGAGGATGTGCTGAGTGAGAAGGCGTTGACGCTGGGGCCGAGGCGGTTTATTGAGAGGGGCGGGGAGGATATTCGGTTTAATGCTGTTGTGCTGGCTAATAGCATGGACTAGAGGGCGGCGGTAAGTCAAAGGAAGGGAAGGAGGGTTGTGACTGCTGTTGTGACTGGAGGACCTTTGTTTTCTTCTTCTTTTTGTGGGTTTGAACTTTCTTCTCCAGGGTTGAGAACGGGGAAATCAAGGGCATGGTTCGGCGTTTTACATGTACGGGATCAATAGGCTGACGTGTGTCTCTTACAGCATGTTCCGACTCCTGAGAAGCCTATCGCCAATTCTTCTGTCGAAACGCTCTGGATGTTACTGTGTCTTGAAAAAATTATAAGACAGGACCTGGTGTTCCTTGCTCACCCCCTATGTAACGACAAACCTGAATCTCTCGATGGTGAGCAACCTGTCGGAGGGTGTCTTGTACCGCTCCAACAGCAAGGGCTGGCCCCATGCGACTATCACCTAAACAGACGCCTAGCATTGATGCCCTTATGCTTGCTACAGGCTTTAGTGTGAGATATATACTGACTTGTATAAGTATAGTCGGTCTCCTTAATAGCCGGTAGGTAATCTCCTTGTGCTCCTTGTTCACACCTACTTGCCTTGCTCAGGCAAGCTAAGGTAGCTGGATGATCCATTCAGCTCTTGTTATAACTATATATATCACCGAATCACATGGAAGAACAGAGAGAGAAAGCAAAACTAGAAAGATCCGAAAAGAAAAAAAAAAGGATGAAGAGAGTGGGACTCGAACCCACGAGGATTGCTCCATACGGAAGGGCTAGTGTACACATAGAAATACATATATAGACCTGAACCGCACGCCATAACCGCTCGGCCATCTCTCCAAGGTATTATGGTGGCAATAGGGTTTGGCGACGACATGATATTCACAGATGTTGGCGGTCGGGGGAAAGGGTGGAAAGGAGGGGGGGTACTACCTGCCTGTGTGGACACCCGCACTCTGGTGGAGCTTGAGGCGAGGTTAATCTTACTGGCTTGCCTTGGAACGCTGGATCTTGCAGGAAAAGATGGATATTTCAATATGATATAGATCCCTGATACTATATAAATCAACGTTATATTGAATCATATAGACGTTGGAATGACCATATTATGCGAAGTCGAGCATGTGCACCGGTGAACCACAGGGCCCCTGATGGGTTCCGGTTCCCCTGTCTTCATATAGGAAGAGAGCTTCCCCAGTAACTAACTTTAGCATGTGTCAAACCCGGGTTGTGACATAGATACGGTTGCTCAAGTACCAGTAGCTATATTAGCAAGTTGTGGCTTGAGTCCTTAAATTTCTTTGTCCTTCCCCCCCCTCACCCCTCCTCACCCGGCGGGAGGGAGCGTTCTTTCATTTTCCCTGTCTTTGCAACAAGATTAGTTAACATCCTGATTATGTCATCCAGGCACGATAGTTGTCATTTGAAGTAGTTGCTTGGACAAATCTGCCTTAGTGGATAGTCTGAGATCCAACACAATTCTTCTAGCTTCGTTTCTTCCTCAGAGTGCAGTAATGCTAAGTTTGGGGATAAGTAAAGGAACGATAATGCAGATACTCAGGTGATTCTAGGAAAAGGCGACAGAATAACGAGTACTCTAAACAGGGGAGATAGGAGGACTTACGAGTGTTGGCAATGGTGAGACTATAGGGCCTGTAGATCTGAAGACACCATCATCTCTTGCCCTGGAACGATCGTGTACGGTCATATCACCCATGGGGTTGTCCACTCCATGCCCCCACACTGGCCATTTGCTGCTAATAATCTCGATTCTTTTGGATGCCACCATCTATATGCCGATGAACTCCTTCAACACCAACCCAGAGCAGTACCTCAGAAACCCCATCCATCCGGCTGCTCACTACATGCGAGCTTCTCAAATGCGGTATTCTGTACCCGGTTGCAAGACTTGATAGACTATCCGAGTTCCTCTCGCCGGTGTATTTCGCAGACAAAATGGCCAGCCCCATCTCAGAGAGCCAGGAGCATTCTAATTATGATCAGTGCCAGGTGCAGCCTCGCCTGCATTGTTGACCCCTCGGTTCGGAGAGGCAATGCCGGAAAGGTCGATGTCCTCAACTTTGACCTCCTCAGCCGCACTCTGCGGTCTGCGCTGCAGTCCATCATCGGCCTCTGGGGTGGCGATAGCATTATCGTGGTAGAGCCCGGCATTTTCGGCAGCACCCTTGACCTTAGTTAGGGAGACAGGCTGATCAGCACAGCTGCCACCCTGGTGTGAGTGTCTAGAAGAGCTGTGACTGGCTCCCTAAGCTTGTTCAACCTCTTCCTTCTCCTTAACCACAGCTGCACCACCTTCTTCAGCATCTCCCACCTCAGCTTCAACATCTGGAAGGACAATGTCTTCATCAGCTGCACCCACAGTAATGACTTTGTCAGGGTTTGCAACCGGTAGATCATCCTTCTCCTCAGCCTGCCCCTCACCATTCTTCTTCTTCTGGTCCTTGAGCATTGAGTTCACCAGCGGGGTAGTGTCGTTATAAACACGGAGCAACATAGCAGCGCGGTCCTCCTTGGGCAGCATAAGGTTGAGCGAGTGGAAGCTCTTCCACAAGGGTAGAGCCATCCTCTCAGAAAAGTCCTTGTCGGAACCATCAGGCTCAACACGCAGGACAAGGCAGCCCAAGCCCACATCACGAACACGCTCGCCAATCTCATCAAGTTTCTTCCACTCCTCTTCATTGATGCGGGGAAACATCTCAATGAGAAGCCTGTGAAGAGTCTCCTTGTTGTGCAGGACGACAACCCGCTCTTGACCAACATAGCCTTGAAGGATAGGCATACCTTCACTCTGAATGCGCCAGCGGCAGACATCAGCAGATGGAGAGTCTTGCTTCATGAACATCTTGACACCGCCGTGGACGAACTTAACAAAGCGGCCCTCATTGGATGACAAGACATCCCGAACAAGAGCACTTGTGTAATAAATGGCTTTTGAGGGCTCGCCTGCTGCATTGCGGACCATGTACCGGTCAGAAGGGAACCGCGGGGAGATCTTGTAGAACTGCTGGATGTTCTTGATGACCTCATTGTCAGAATCCAGGTATTTGAAGGGCTCCTCAAATGGCTCCTTGTTCTGCTTTCTTGCAGCTTTGTCACCATAACCATCAGAGGTGGGTTGTGTCTTCTGTTGGGAAGCAGCGTCGCCAGTTTTCTCCACGTCCTTGGCGTTCTGTTCTTCACTGACTGTAGTAGTAGCTTTGATTTGTTGACGCTTTGGCTGTGACTGCTCGTCCTCGTCTTCACGGGCTCGCTTAAGGGAGTTAGCCGTGTCGCTAGCTGTGTTGTCTTCGACCTTGATGTCTTTTTGCTCCTCGGCCTCTCCAGCCTGGATGTCATTCATCTCGTCAGTCTCCTCAGGATTTGCAACTGCTTCTTCAGTGTTGGGAGTATCAGCAATGCCATTCTCGGCCTTGGTCGCATCCGAGCCAGACTTGTTGACAGCTGATGCCCAGTTTTCAGGCTTTGCCTTGAATTCCTTCTTCTTGTGCAGAGCAACAATGAAGAAGCCGCCAGTGTCCTGTTGGTGTGCATAGACACGGATGCATCTCTCCAGAGGAATTTCCGCAGTGTTCTCTTCCTTCTTGCGCGGGAACATGGTAGGCACCACTTTTCCAGGAATGACTTTGTCGTTGTGCTCAGCAGCCCATGTCTGAACCTCGTCCCAGCTGTTCCAGATGCGACCAGCCTTGTCCATCACCTTCCACGTGGTCATGCCAGGGGTACGCTGCAGGCCTGGGAGCTCATTGCTGCAGTCCAGAATCTCGACGTTGTCAAGACCACAACGCTCTATGGCTGCTGCAACAACAGACTCATTCTCGACTGGGTTCATGCTGCAGGTGGAGTACACGACTCGACCGCCAGGCTTCAGCATCTGGAGAGCACGAGTGAGAATCCTGACCTGTGTCTGGTGGAGACCAAGAGCATTGCCTGGGATCCAGTCCTTCCAGATGTTGACATTCTTCCGCATGGTACCATCGCCAGAGCAGGGGACATCGGCAAGAATACGGTCGAACTTCAGGTACTTGGGCCTTTTTGGGTCGTCGGAAGGCAGCCTGAGAGACGGGAACAGAGTCGCATCATGGTTGGTAACGATCATATTAGGGGACGATAGCCGCTTCAGCTGGTGAATAAGGAGGTGGGATCGCTTGTAGTCCATGTCGTTCGCAACGAGCATGCCAGTTGCACGTCCGTCATCGCCGGGGTCAGCCTCCATGTCGACTTCGTCCAGTCCAGGGAACTCGGGAACCTCACGGCCATCCTCCGTCGCATGCATCTGGAGGGCCTTCAGTATACGGCCCTCCTCGCCCTGGTGGATCATTTCGAGCAGCTGTGCGGCCTTGCTGCCGGGAGCGGCGCACAGGTCGAGAACGACATGACTGGGCTTGACGTCCAGCAGTAGGGGAGGGATCATGGAGACAACCTCCTGGCGACTGATGTTTCCGACGCTGGTTTCTGAGACGAGGAACTTTTGGAACTTTGCGAAAGGAGGGTATCGGCGGATCACGTTCTTCGGGGTGGTCATCCACCATGCCAGATTGTCGGGGTACCATGGCACGGGGAGGGGAGGGGTGACGGGGTTGCCGTCATAGTTGTCCATCTGGGAAATCTCGGGGATGTAGCGCTCCTCGAGGAGGCGCTTGACAGTGATCGCATGGCTGTAAAGTCAAGACCAGTCAGCACATAATGCGCACTTGGGATATGGGAAGACATACCCCTTTGAACCGCAGAAGCGGAAGCTGTTGGGCAGCTCGCGGCGAAGCGCCTCCCAGAAGGCCGTCCTCTCGTCCTCAGGCAGCTGGATCAGTTCGTTGTAGTAACGCTCAAGGTTCTCGTGTTCCTTCTTGATCTCGCTACGGTAACGATTGTCACGACCGCCACGGTTTTGGTTCTGGCCATCGCGACCACCGCCGCCACGACCACCGCCACGACCACCTCTCTTTCCAGCACGCTGCAAATGTCAGCATTTGTTCACAGTGAAACAAGAGCAGTGTGATGATTGGTACATACCTTGTTCCTGCCCATGGTGATGGCAATTGCTCCTTGTGTGGTATTGACAAGAAAGGAGCTTGGTTTGTTGTGATGGATGGTTAGGAAATTTTAATTTGGGGTTACCAACTTTTGAGAGGTGAAGCCCGCCGATAAGATAAGACTGTGGGGGAGGGGCGATCAAGCTAATTGCACCCCACTGAGCCGTGCACCACACCCCCAGCTCCTCAACGACCTGACCTGACGTTGCCCAAGTTCACGACCAGCAACATTCAGAAGAGAGACTGCTAGGAGGGATCTTGCACTCCAGGATGACACTGGCTCTATTCAAACTCACAACCATTATCCTATTTATCCTGTTCCCACAGCTTAGTCTGAATTAAACTTTTCTGAGCGACAGAATATGCCAGACGACGTCACACAACTCATGATTCATCGGGTGTGATCTGAACTAGAGCCTCAAAACGTCACCTCTTCTTTCAAAAACACACTTCCAAGTGCGCTCACCTCCATATCCTCATCATGTCCTAAGCCCACAGGCTAAATGACACCCAGCCTTCGCCTCCAAGCCATACTTAAGGCCGTCTCCCCCCACTCACCTCCAAAACCTGCCATGATCATTCCCTCTAGCGCCAAACAGCACATCACCATAACCACCATGGCACCAGGCTCAACTTCTTCTCCTTCCCAGGCCGCCGCCCCCTGGCGCGCCCAATTCCTCTCGGACATCAAGCAAATGGACCAGCCCTCCTTCACCTTCATCTCCCTGCACTCATCCTCAACCACCGTGCCCCGCGGCCGCACCTGCATCTACCGCGGCCTGTGGGCGCAGCTCCCACCCAACGACAAGAATAACGCCCCGCGAAACCCCGCCCTCTACGAGAGCGATCTCCCCGTCCTCACCACTGACGCGCGCATGGACAAGGTCCCCGAGATCTTCTCGTCCGGCGAGAAGGGCGCGGAGTCAACGTCCGGCGGCGGCGGCCCCGTTGAGGCCACGTGGTGGGCCGTCCCGACCCAGACGCAGTGGCGCATCCGTGGGCGGGCGTGGGTGCTTGCGCCGGGGGACATTGGCTCTGAGAGCGCGGGTGCTACGGCCGTGAGGGAGGCGCTGCAGGCGAGGATGCGGAAGACAGGCGGGGAGGGGGACGAGAGCGAATGGGATTGGGAGAGAGAGATTGTGGGGCATTTTGGGAATTTGAGCCCTGGCATGAGAGGGAGTTTCAAGAATCCCTCGTCTGGCACGCCAAGGGCGAATAAGCCCGGCCCGGGGGAGGGGCTGGGGCAGAAGGTTGGTGACGAATTGCTCGAGGATGAGGTTGCGAAGAGGAACTTCAGAGTCGTGGTTATCGTGCCTGATGAGGTGGATTTGGTAGACTTAAGTGACCCCGCCGACCAGAGGAGGTGGTTGTACAGTTATGTCGGGACTGGGGCAAAGACGACGAAGGCCGGCAGTGTGATTGAGGGTGAATGGGAAAAGGTTGAGCTGTGGCCGTGATGAGATATCATGCCTGGAAACGGATGAACTGAAGACACTCCATCTGGCACCGCGTGTATATTCGGACATCTTGGGACGCAACATGTAAAGCTGATCATACAAGAATAAACACATTTGGTATGTTTTCGGGGAGTGGCTCGAGCGGCTAGACTGTGGGACAGGTTCTATGTCACGTTCACTTGCTGTGTCTCGGGTCGAGTGGGCGCCTCAAACATGTGTTTTGTATGACTTGAGCTCACGACCTCTCGGAGGAGATTCCTTATTTTCAACACGGACGAGGTATTAAGACGCCCAGAAGTGCCAGCCATGGACAAAATTTCACTGCAAACTGATACACTGGTCCAACGTGAAAGTTGAGTCTGCGGGAAGTTAGGTCGATCTCCCCATCTGGCGTTCCTTCGGAATCGTTGCCACAGGAGGATGAAGTCTGCCGCTTGACCCAGTCCTACAAAGAACGGCATTCTCCTATCGTCGAATCACGTTGGTGATCTAGCCAATGTGCGGTTCGTAGAGCAAGCTGTCGGCCTGACCGTCAACTAGTTGCAGGAGCCGAAGGAGCTTATCGTCCATCGTCCATCGTCCATCGTCATCGGTGTGATACCTTGGCGATAAAATGCCTACATGAAGTGGAAAGTAGAGAAAAGCGCATATTTAAGAGCCAAGTGCATTGATTGGCCTGCGGCGCAGTGCGGCACAGGTCTGCTTCACTCGAATGTTTGACGGGAGCATGCTCCATGAGCGCAAAAGTATGTCATGCGCCACCTCCAACGAGGAAGGACGAATTCCCTGCGATGTTGTCGGCACTTGCCGCTATCCCCCTATGAAAGCAGGGAGCACGGGAATGTTGAAGGATTCGCTTCAGGCAAGGCTGTAGTATGGACCGTGCCCCTGGGCTTCGAAATAGGCCGTGGATGTTTCTGATCGTCCGAGCTGTCAGCATGCTGATGTCGTCATGCGAGGGCTGCGAGGGCTGCGATCTGCTCCATGTTTCGTTTCCCATAAAGTTTCTGTGGGCTGTTGCAGGGTCCTTTATTTATGATTCGGGAACCGATCAGGTGCACATTGATTGTTGGGGACCGAGACTCTTCTCAAGATAGAAGTTGATGCCAGCAACCGAAAGGGGGAAAAAAAAAGGGGGGGGGTTAGCCGGCGGGAACAGAGTGGGGCGCCATGTGGTTGAGTCTGGGGGAACCCCACGCTGCAGTGGGAAGTTTCGAGGCTCGGCTCGCTATCAAAAATCAAGAAACGCAAAAAGATACTGCCGCGTGTATCGACCGGGGTTCGGCGCACTAGGTAGCTAGTGGCTGCGGTCTAGTAGACGAATTGATAAGGCGGACAGGCGGAGACATGGCCCAGCAAGTAAGGTCGTATTCGGGAGGACCTCTCTCATCTGGGAAGGTGTTTATTCATCACCCGACCTTGCGTGGGCATTGCATTTGAGGTCGCCGGGTGCATGTGGCAGCCACGAGGGCGGCCACGAGGTGAAGAGCCATTATAGTGGGGCAGGCTTGAGGACGGCACGAAGCCATTACTATCCGCCGGCCACTTCTATGATATCGGGACTGCGTTGGTGAAAGTGATTGAGTCGTCGTATAGATGTGAAAAGTGCCTAGAATGTCGTACTGTGGTAGAGGAGGGTAAGACGCACTGGCAGTGTCAGCGATCTTGACAGGTCGAGTTGCAACCATTCACCCTGCTGGCTTGGCTACTTGGGCCCTGAATTCTGGAGTGTTGGGTTGCACCTTGGGCATTGGCACGGCCACGGGCTGGTATTTTCCCGCCTAGGCTTGCTCCTGCGGCCAAGTTGAATGACCGGACCAGCGGAGGTTGCGATGACAGACTGCTCGTGGGGTTCGAGTTGATGTGTGTGAGGGCCGAGTGGTCTATGCGGCTGGGTCTCTTTATCCTTGGCCCAGCTCGCGGCATTGGCCACTAGAAAAATGAAACCCAGCTGAGCTTAGCCAACCGTACGGAGTAGCAAGTGTTGCAAAGGTATGTGGACCTGTTGGTTTTCTTGGAGTTGTGCAATGAGCAAGCTCGAGAGATCCCGACTTGGTCGCGAGTTCTTGGAGCTGAAGCAACGTGCTGGGTTCTTCCTGGCTCGAGATCGACGACACCCGACCGTCGGGAGGAAAAGGTACATTCTATGTACTATGTACTTAGTAGTGGACAACTAGCGGACAGCGGGCGCACGGGCTGGTTGCTATAATGGGGTTAGGGGCATCGACGGCGGGCAACTCTGATATCGCGATTGTGAGGGGTCAGGACTGGTGAGGTTGAAGAGGGAATGTTGAAGAAACATGAGAGTGGAGAATGATGAATGGGGTGCTTCGTACGCGAGGAACATGACGCACATGGCCGGGCTGACGGGGCAGTCGTAGCTTATCCAATGGTGTACAAAGTAATAATCTCTGGTGGCTTGCTTCACTTCTCGTTTGAGGCTCGCCTGCGGAGTACTACCTAGTACCTAAGCATCTGATTTTTTCCACACGAGACAGTACCTAACCACAGTACTGCGTATCCGGATGGCCGGCCCTCATCTCGCCAATTTTAAGTTTCCTCCGGTGGATCCCTATTATGTCATGTCACTTCAGCACTTGCATCGACCCACATTGCCTTGATGCACGGAGGACCCGACCGCCTGGTTCGAGATGTCATGAAAACCACCGCCATCTCGCGAACTTATAGCGCAAAGGAACCGCTATTGGAGACGGATCCGAAGGATACTGCGTGCTATCTAGGTGTAGCACACAAACAGACTGAGCCCCTTGGAACATGTGCGTAGGCGCGGTGGAGAATGGGCCGAATCCTCCGCGGCCCGTGCTTGTCCCGCAGCGTACTGTAAACTACGTAGAGGATCGGTCACTTGTGCAACATGACGAGGCGATGATACGGGATGCTGCCAGAGATATCGATTCTCGGTCTGCCCACGTAGCCACGCAGCCACGCCCGCCCAAGGTTGCCTTATATGTATGTACTTGGTATGTACCTACCTGCCTGGTACCATGCACGATCTGCCCGCATGCGCGTCGGCGTAATCTGCACCTATGAAATCACGGCCACGAGCAAAAGCTCACCCTGTCCCAAAGTCCCTCGTACCCAGCCAAGAGTGATAGGCAGGGCTGCCGAGTCCAATCGTCTGTACGGACAGACAGGCCCAGCCCATGTCTGTGCTCCATCCACTTTTGGGTTCATCCCACGTCGCCTACTGTTTGGGCAGGCAGGTCGGCGAAGCAGCTGATGATGATCGGGGGTACCCAGTGGTACCTAACCCTGTAGCCTTGTGATCGACCGTCCAAGCAGAAAGCCCATCTCGTCATCTGGGGACATCCTGCCACAGCATATCGAGACAACGAACCGGGTAGCCGTACCACAGTACGTCGTATCGACCTGGAGAGTCCATATCTCATCCCGCTGGACCCTTGTCCCGTGCTCCTTCTTTTTTTATGACTTGAGGTCTCCCCTGTTCCTCCTTCTCTTCTCTTCCCGAACCTCCGGTTTTCCACCTGCGTTCCTGACTTTGCGACACCAAACACACCGTCGTCTCTTCCTCTCTGGGTTGTCTCTCGACAGCATCCTCCCCGTTTGGACTTGTGAGAACCCGGAGTCGTGCATGGAATCCTCACGGCCATCACTGCCTCCTACCTCGGCTTGGACCACCCTCGACTCGCAGCCCTGAGGTGTGATAACAAGTACCCGGCTTCTCTACACTGTCGCTGCTGTACGTCATACTCATGTGTTCGAAGCGCTTCCACAAGACTCGACCAAGAAGACCACGGAAATTGCTGCAGTTTTTATGCCGCAAACCATCCCACACAAGTACTCACTTCCCATTTTCGGGCGCATCGACGAGAGACACCAACGTCATAACCTCGATATCACGACAACAAGAAGAAAAGATATTCCCGGAGTCCCATAACAATCGCCTTGTTGTCGAGACCCCGCCCCAACCTCGGTCAACCACTCGATGTCCGATCTTCAAAGACAACGTCGCTCTTATCACCCCTAGCATTGGACGCCATCGAAGCACCCTCGTCTCCCCGCTCGTCCCTCCACGGAGGTTGACGGGCGTGGCCAGTCACCCCACCCGAAGGCCACGCTCACAGAAATTATCACAACATGACACTCTACTCTGAGGCCCCCGAACAGTTGCAGTGGGCCCATGTCAAGCCGACCATCCTGGTTTGCTGGTGGGCCACCCTCTTCTCCAGCATTATCATCCTCGCACGCGTGGCCGGCCGCTTCGTCCGCTCCGAGATGCTCTTCACGGAAGATAAGATGGCCTTACTATGTCTGATTCCCATGTACGCGCGTATGGGACTTGTACATGTCATTCTGCTGTTTGGCACCAACAATACCGATTTCTCAGGGAGACACCTCTCCCCTGAGGAGGTCCGGAGAAGAGCAATCAGTAGTGGACTAGTTCTCGCTAGCCGGATCTTCTACAGCGCAACGTGAGTAGCGGATTTTGCTATTTTAGTCGAACCGACCGTCTTTTCCCCGTCTCTCACCATCGCCGGAAAAGGAAGGAAAAAACGGACGCTAACAGTCACGCCTACGCAGACTCTGGATGCTGAAAAACACTATCCTGGAGTTCTTCAAGCGGCTCTCGGGCCTCACTTGGTCGAAAGGCTATCAAAATAGCGTCTTAGCGATGCGCTGCGTCCTAGTCGCAACTTTTATCGCCATTGTCATCAGCGATCTGGCAGAATGTCAGCCCTTCACTCACTACTGGCAGGTTCTCCCCGACCCAGGTGGGCAATGCCGACAGGGCTACGCCAATCTCCTCACCAACGGCGTGTGCAATGTCTTCACGGACGTACTCCTCGTCGTCCTGCCCGTGCCAATCATCATTATGAGCTCAATGACCTTCACCCGCAAACTGCAACTCGTTCTCCTCTTCTCCATGTCTCTCCTCGTTTGCATCGTCACACTCTACCGACTTCCGAAAGTCATCGAGGCTCACGGTAGCCAACAACTGCGGTCGCTGCTAGCGTCTGTTGAGCTGCTCGTCGCAACCGCCGTTGCCAACGCACTGGTCTTGGGTTCTTTTGTGAGGGACAGAGGCGTGAAGAAGCGCCGATTCAAGTATGGCTCCGCAGCCGGCGAGTCCCACGGCGGCACCGACAGCGATAACAGGTCTAGGAGGCCAACGGTAGCTGAACTTGCATGGGGGAGCGACGATGATTTATTCAGGGATGTTGGCTTCAGCGTGCCCAGGGGCTTGAGGAGCAGCTTGGATGACCTCGAGGCTCGACCTGCCCAGGCAATGCCCGTGGGGCCAGTGACGCCAATGAAGACGTTCAATATTCAGAACTGGAATTTTCAGGAGGCCAGTGCCAGAAGAGGGAGCCTACCTACCTCCGACGCACCGAGCAGCAGCGGACTCAAGAAGGTCTCCTTTTTCGATGTCGGTGGGTTGCTCGACGACGAAGACTCAGCGAGTCCAAGTAGCGTGAGGAGACAGAGCACGATGTCGAGCAAGGGTCCAACGTCGCCTCCTTTAGCCGTTCCTGCCGGCGCTAATGGCTTCAGGAGAGGCTCGCAAGCCCTTTTGCAGGATCTGGGTGGGATGCTGGGTCGCAGGACGAGCAGCAAAGATAATGGGACGGGAGAAAGCAAGGACAACGACCCAAAAGTCTCTGGTTTCACGCCAACGGAGCGAACGGAGCGGAGAGACCCATCGCCAGCTCTATCACCAGGAACAGAGGTGCCACCACCACTATCGGGAGGTTGTCCTGGCGCCGAGCCGCCGCCTTATGAGAGCCGGGGCAGGACGAGTGGGGACGTTGGTGGTGCGACGAGAGACTAGACCCTCATCAACGGCCGAGGAAATGGGACAGAGAAGTACACAGGATGGTATTGAAAGCGAACATGGGGCCATTTCATGTTTTGAGGCGTTGACATTATACCCGGGCACTGGACATGGCCCTCCATTAGAAGCGAGTTGTTTGGGCGCCAGGAATCTTTTTGACGATGACATGATACCAATTTGCTTTTCTAGCCACAATACAGAGAAAGACTTACTTCATACGGACACTGGTCTCCGTCATTCAAGTAACTTAAGATTTGTGAGACCTCAGTTTCCTCTCCTGGTGATTGACTTATCCCTGTTCTAATCTGAAGCGATCATTCATCCCCCCCTCCTTCCCTCCAAGCGCACAGACTCGAGTTGTTTCGACCGTTGGCATCTTGCTGCAATGGTGCCAAGCCTGGGCCCAACTCCTTCTCTCATTAGAACCATATCAGCAATCAGACGATTTCGTGGTTGTGGCCCAGTTCCATGATCGAACCTCTCCAATCTTGGCCTCTTAACGCGCTGAGTCTCCACGCACCAGTGACATGAAGGACAAACATTGCAGACTGAGGACATGGCTTTGGAGGCGATCGACGGCACCGTTGGGCCCCTTGAGCTTCATTTTATCTCCTGCCTGCGTCCCACCGCATCCGGCACAGCTTCCGATGACAAAGTCTCCCATCCTTTTCGTTCACGGAGTATTCTGCGTCGCCCATGATAAACGCGCTCTTTCTCTCGTACTTCGTATCTTACGGCCACGCGTCTCCTATGCCCTCCAGCGTCTCTAAATCGTGGTTGCGGACGATGTTCCTCACCAGCGGCGGGTAACAAGGCCACGCCACCCATGATGTACAGACCGCGTCAGGTCACTGCGGTATTCTTTGGGTCGGCAAATCCGAATTGGACTGGCGACTGTAACGTTGCACGAAATTTAGGATATCTACAGAATATTTCGGTTTGTTTGAACGCTCTTCGGAAGATGCCCTACTCATTGCATATAAAATGCTAGATCCGCGCCAGGTATGAACTCCAGCCTCGTCCTACCGTTTCCCAGAAATCTGAATCTGTTGCTTGTCCGGTATACAAGCTCAAAGTCCTCCGGACGAAGATCCTTGGTCATTTCGTAATATGAAATGCCACTACCGGCCCAGATAGCCGTAACTCTCCCTTTCATACGGTGATTCTTGTACCAGGACCGACACCCTTGAGACGACCACACAAGGGTCTTCATAATCTCATCGGTGTAAGTGTTGAGTTCGTCCACCACTTCCGGCCGCGGTTCAATATATCTGGCACGTTAGCGATTATTCGTGTCTTAAACTGCCGAAATAGTAGGACATACTTGATATCCTCCTCGGCCATCTTTCTAACCCATTTGCATATCCAATCTGCGCTCCACTGCAATGGACTCATCACGCTACCGTGACCGATAGGGCTATTTGGTCCTATCATGATGAAAAAGTTGGGGAAGTTGCTCGCCATCAGGCCCAAAGAAGATAGTGGTTCGTCCTTCCAGTGCTCATCTAGCCTCGTGCCGGAACGGCCTATGATGGGCCACGGTGTACGGTAACTCGCATCAAAGCCCGTGGCACAGATGATGGCATCCAGTTCTATCTCCGTGCCAGCGACGGTACGGATTCCTGAAGACGTGACAAGTTGGATCGGCTCCGTCATCACCGAAACGTGGTCTTGTGTGAATGCCGTCAGATGTCCAGGTCCCGGAGTGGCTCTCCGGCACCCGATTGGCATCTCAAAGTCCGGTATAAGCTTCCGTGCAAGTTCGTCGTCACCACCCAATTGCTCACGCATTCTTTCCGCCGTGTCTCTTTTCTCTTGTGACTGCGCCTCGCTGTCCTTCACGAAGAGATCAAATGCGGCATTTGCTCCATACTCAGCGTATTTCCGATACTCTTTCAGCTTCTCGGGATTTTCGGCGAACTCCCGTTTTTCCGCCTCGCTATAGACGTAATTCGCAGCGCCATTGATGGCTGCAGCACCGAAGCCAGGTGTGATCCATGTGGGTTGACGGATGAAGTTCATAAGCTGTGAAGTAATCGGTGCCAACTGTGGTAGAATTTGGATCGCTGAGGCGCCGTTCCCTATTATCCCTACTCGCTTGTCAGTATAGTCAAACTTCCCACGCTCATTCCAAGAAGCACTGTGAAAAAGATGGCCTTTGAAGCTTTGTAACCCTGGGATAGATGGCCAATTCATGCGAGAGAGGAAGCCGGTTGCCGAGACGAGGATATTACAGGTATCAGATCTGAATGGCCGATCTGGACCCCGGGAGTTCTTGCCAACACAGAGTCCCGCTGTCCCAGGGCGCACACTCGACAACTCGGTGTGGCTTGCTGACGGGCTGGTTGAGCGGGCGCTGAATGACGACCGCATCCTGGCCACCTGGTTCACTTGCAGTCGGGAAGGAGGTGTGGGAAAAGCCAGGGTTAGGGTTAACTCCATATGCTCCATTTTCTATCTATAAAGCTTATATCTTTTCCTTTATCTTTTATAATAAGCTTAGTTTACAGAGTACGCAACTCGTTAATTATTTATACCTACTTATCGCATTTATCTCTTTAGTTCTAAGCCCGGCAACGCAAGTTTATAACTCTTCTTCCCCTTTTAAAAGAATCTGCAGAATGCTATAAGTAATCGTCTTAATAAAAAGTCCTATAACCCCTAAATCGACCTTATAATATTAAACCTCTTCGAACCGAATAGTAAGGCTTAAAGTATAGAAACTAAGCTTATAAACTTAGTTAACTTCTCTAGCTAATATACTTTATTAAAAGTAAATACTATTATTAATAATACCTAGAAATATATTAATCCCTATAGATAAAATAGTAATATAACATTAGGGGATAATACTATTCTATAACTCTATATACGAAAGGAGTATATAGAAGAAATATAGAAGGAATATATTAAGGAGTTCTAAAAGATAGAAACCTAGCTTATATAGAAAGTAAAAAAAAATTATAGGTATACTCCGAATAGGCGTTAACTTTAAGCTAGTTCCCCCTCCCTATATAGAAGCTATAAAGAAGGAGGAGTATAAAGACTATTATTAGGTAAAGAATTATATAGCTCCTTATAAGGCTAAACTCTATAATAACCTTATAAAGATATAGACCTAAATCTATAAGATAGTAGATCTAGCTATATTAAAGCCTACTATAATTTATATCCTTAATTATAAAAGATTTTCTATTTAATAGATCCTTAGAAATCTTTATATATACTTTAAGATAATTAAAGCTATTATTTAAACCTTTATCTCTAAAGAATATAAGGTAATACTTTATATAATATTCTAACTAGGTATAAAACTGCTTATCTAAATAATAAGGTAGAATAAGGAATTTAAATAAGGAATAACTTATTAAATCTTAGAGATTTAAGGCTTTTTAGGCTATAAGGAGTTCCTAATTATAGTTTTAATATATATTACTCTAGAATAGGCTTATTAGAAGCGCTAAGAAATTATTAAATAGGACTACTAAGCGGAAACGCTACCCATCATACTCAAAAACTAAAGGTATATATTATACTCTCTATTATAATATAAATAAATTTCTTAATAAATAGGTATAAGCTCTATC
>MUZK01003820.1:0-17012 GCA_003013055.1 Juglanconis sp. DMW523 | reverse complement strand
GCATGGGTCATGTCATGAGAGGAACGATCAGTTCCCTTTGGTTCGGGGGAGGGGGGGGGGGAAATGGTTACTTGTCACGAGCATACAAAACAAGCGAAAGGCATGCATATATATTGAAGCTCCGCGAAATCGCAGCAATGATTCTGGCGTGCCCAAAACCACACACGGTCAGATGATCGATACTGTCAGGCTGGAACGAACCCTCCACCGTCTGTGACCATGCAAGAAAGCCAACACCAACGACGAAGCAGCGAAGCCCGAGGATGTGAGGACGGATGCGCGAAGACGTATGCGCACACAGGCGAGGTCGGCTGACAAAGGAAGAGAAGCAGGTGTATTTATTAACACAGCAGCATCAGAGAGGACCACCAAACAGTATGACAAATGAACTCCTCCAATGCTGAGAATGTAGCGGTCCAAACCGTGTCCTCTCTTTGAACGCGCGCAGCAAGTGCAGCATTGAAGGTGGCAATGGCAAAAATAACAAGTCGATGGAGAATAAGGAAACCTTTAAAAGTGACCCTCGCAAGCAGCCCAACAATCCATACAAATGCCGCCGTGTTTCTGGGGGAATCAACCGCCATAACCCAGGGATATCGAATAAGCCCAAGAGACCTGACCAGCAAAAAAAGAAAACCATGTATTCCACCAGCCGAAAATGCCGGATTAACCGAAACAAAGCTGCAACAAAGGGTATAAAGGAAGACAAGACGCAACCGGACTCTTGTTCAGGTCTCTCGATCCCCAACCCATCCCAAAATGCAGGCGACTCCCACAAAATATGCATAGGCATCCAGCGTGACGTCGTCGGCATCGTATGGCAGGCTATAAGGTCGAAATACCTCGGCAGTGAGAAAACCGTTGTGTTCCGTTTACTGCAAGAAGCGAAAAGGAAAATGTGACTTGTGCTAATGATCTGAAGATGAAGAAGAACCGCCCGCCAGAAGAAAAGCAAGAAAGAAAAAGAAAACGGGTAAGGGGTGAGGCGTAAGGAAATGTTCGATTGTGCGGTTGGTGTAGATAGATGTTGGAATTTCGGTCCGCTCGTAGGGCGAATAATCCCAAGATTGTTTCTCCCAATAGGGATTCTGGTCGTGGACCGAAAAGGCTCGAAAAGGCTCGATGCCCACCTCATAACTGCCAGTCCTTTCCATCGCCACCACCACAGACTGCGTTGAAACCCAGAACCCGACGTAAGAAATGCAATCCGCCTGCCAATACGATCGTCCTCAATTGTGATGGGTATCTCGGAGGAAAATACACTGCGAAGACAACACGCACAAAGCACAAAATGGTGTCGAGGCGCGCATCGTACATCAATCACCGCGGATCTCAGCGTTTGCCCTATTGAGGCTGTTGCGTCCACCATTGCTGCGGTTGCGGCTGCTGGCCTGACCACGCCTGAGTGACGGCTGGCGAAGCTGCAGCTCCCTGATGCATGTACTGTCGCGGCGTTTGATGCTCATACGGTGAGGGAGCAGGATAGCCCTGAGCCATTCCTGGCATACCGGAGTAAGGCATGGCACCGGGCTGTACCGGCCCAGAGGCACTCGAGTGCCGCATCTGTGACGTCGACCCCTGCTGAGGGTGGGGAGACTGCTGTGGTTGCTGTGTGTGTGTGTACCCGTACTGAGGGGTCTGCGGCGTTGGTGGCCACATTTGGTTTGGAGGCTGGTAGGCATAGCCTGTCTGAGGCATAGGAGCCGTTGACCCTGGAGATGAGTTTGTTGGTTTTGAACGCTGCAGGTTTGGGATAGGGGCCATACCTCTCATGCTTGAGGATTGACTGAGGGGGTTTTGGGCCTGGATGGGCGCCGAGTACGGCGGTGCGGATATCATGAGCGGACTTTGACTAGGGACCATCCCAGAATGTTGCTGCGAGATTCCAGAGGAAGTCGCATGGGGCGACTGGGCGGCACGAGTAGTTGGGATGCTCGCTTCCGTCGCACCGACAGTGACAGGCTGCTGGCTGATGTTGGCGGATGCCGGCTGCTCATGAGGCCTCCGCCACATGTTGTTCATATAGTCAGTGCGCATCTCTCGCTGTTGGTTGACTGAACGGTTGAACTCCGCCGCGTGGTGCGCTTGCGCATGAATCTCAGGCATGGGTGATGGCTGGGTCCTGTCCTGGTATGGTGGGCCTGTTATCTCTTGACGAGGCCCTGTCTTTAGAATCGAAGAGTAGTCGGTCCTCCGCGTATCAGGATATTCTGGCATGGTTAACGCGGGCATTCTAAGGTTCCCAGAGGATGGAGCCCCGAGCATACCTGGTTGAAGAAGCTGGGGATGCGGAGCTCCAGCAAACTGCCCCGGAGTGTTACTGTAGACAATCTCGCCTTGTGGTCCACCGAGCAGAGACGCGTTCTGCTCAGCCGCGGCAGCCGCCTCTCGAGCCTTGGATGCACCTGGTCTCTTCTCTCCCGCCAAGTCGGCCTCCGTAAAGCCCTGTTTGCGAGCTTTCGTCTCCCAGTAGTCATCCCGAACCCTCCTCCCGTTCACGATCACCCGGCTGCCAAATTGGCGGAACATGCTTCGAGCGGTGACGATAGCTATTTGCCGTGACCTGTAGGAGAAGGGGAGAATTTCCTGGCTGACGAGATCGTCCTTCTCGGTCTGGTTGGCGATGATCTTGAATAGAGATCTGTTCTTGTTGAAGAGCAGGTAGGAGTCCCTGTATCCGAGAACCCGTGCGCACTCGGTCGCCAGCATAAACAGTTTGTCGCCTCGGTTTGGGACAAGGAATGTCCTGCAGCGATACTCGCGACCGCCACATAGTGCTCCGTTAGGCATCACCTTCTTCTCTCCAGCATCGTCGATCTCTCTGGGCAGGTACTCATCTCCTCCGGGTCCGAGCTGATCTGTCGTATGGTCGCGAACGGTAGGTAGGGCCTTCAGGGTTGACTTGGTCGGCGTGGGTTTGGGTGGTGATGATGCCGACGCCTGAGACGGCGTGTAGGTCGGTTGCGGCCCTGGGAGAGGTGCATTTTGGGATTGGGGGGTCTGAGGGGGGATTGATGGTTGCATCGGAACTGGCGCCTGAGTAGGACTCTCTGAGATACCTCCGGGACGGGCTGCTTTCATGGGTTTTCCACGTTTCCTAGGATTTTGGTCTGCTTTTTGCGCGACAGCGCCATCAGCCCGGGTTCGTCGCCTGGTGGTACTGCCCTGAACATGTAACTGAGACAAAGCTACACAAGATCGACCACAACATACCGTCATCCCCAGCCGAACCAGGCGGCGGCGCTTGATACGTGTCTGGCGACCGCTCCCTCTTGACACCTCGGGAGGGTTGGTTGAGTAGATCTGCCCCAGGCGGCGCATTAGCATCCAGTCATGGTCGGCAGACGAGTAGTGTTCGCCATGTTGCGCAACCCGAAATGTGAGGATTGTGCACGCGTTCAGGCAGCGGTGCGAGCAAGACGCGGCGACGATTTGATGCGATGCAATATGTCGATGTAATGCGGCGCAGTGTGGTAGGCGCGTCGTGGTGGTGGTGAAGAAGGTGGTGGTGGTGGTGCTGCTGCTGCTGGTGGTGGTGCGGGTGGTGCGGGAGCGGGTGCAGGATAGGGCAACGCAGCAGAGCGCGCGGGCCAGGGACCAAGCGGAGGGGTCGCGATGGTTCATGTATGACATTCTCAGGGGGGGCGGCGAACTTACCAGAGGATGCGAGAGCAGCAGGATTGATTGTTGCACTGTCAAGGCCGTTAGGCTGTGCGGAGTACATTGAGCGCAGCTGCGACTATGTCAACGAGGGCGACCAACGGGTCTGCGAAACGACGTGTCTTGATATAGTTGGAGGGTTGGTCGCGGTGGATGGGGTGCAGCAACGTCGCAGCTTGCCCATGAGATGCGCGGCGACTGATGCAGGCAAGACTATGCGTGCGTGCCTGTGGTTGGCGCAGATCCCAGTGCCTGGAAAAGGCGTGTCGAGTGATGAGTAGGAGAGAATAGCAGGTAGAAGAATGATGGCAATCGACGGCCTCTTGTTGGTGTCGCTGAACGGGGATTTGGTCTGTCCGTCCTGGTGAGGGACCGTTCGCTTCGCTTCCCGCCGTGCTGGGTCTGGGTCTGTCTGGGTCTGGGTTCTGGGTAGGTACTCTGACTGCCTCTGCTTGGTACGCTACTTGAACCAGGGTTACCAAGGGTCGAATGATGATGTAGTATGGTTGGTCGGTGGCGATTAGTTGCAGTAACAGTGACAGTGACAGTGGAGAGGGCACGGGGGTAACGAGCTCCACGCGAATAGCGGGTGAGCCTCCAAGGCTAGGGGCCGCCTGGGGGGCCGGCTGCAACTGCCAGGCGTGAACAGAACACGAGCTGTGTCTTGTGCTAGTCGCGACGGCGGGCCTCGTTTCTTATTAGACAGGTTAAAGTCTTTCGAGACTGGATTCGGATACGATGATGGCGAGGGAAGAATCTGAAGCCTAAGCCTGCGGCACCAAAAGCCCAAAAGAAGGCGGAGGAAGGGGGAGGGGTGGAATATTTTTGATGAAGAAAATGATAATTGTTCACCAGATGTCGCCTCGTTCCGCTACTAACGTTGAGACCAGCGACAAGCGTTGGAATGAGCAGCCGGGAACACGGTGCCTCGTGCAAGTCAGTCGGAACCGTTCGTTCAAGGGCGGCCTCGTCATCGACTCGGGCTGTTTGGTCCACGCCTGATGAGGTTTCTCCTGTGTCTTGCTCGCTGATGCGCGTGTGCAGGCGCAGTGTGCAGTCAAAGTCGCAGTCGCAGTCGCAGTCGCAGTCACAGTCGCAGTCGTCCACGAAACCCGTTAACAAAGACGATGCTGGGCGTCTGCGCGTCACGCTCAAGCCTTGTGGGTTACCGCGATGTCGGTAAGTGGCCTGGCAAGTTGAGGTGAAGAAACCGTGATGCGCACTCTGAGAAACGCAGGTGTTCAAAGACTCCGAGGAGGATACAGGAAACCCTGTCTGTCTGGATCCGTGTCCTGCGATTATCCCTGTCGTGGCGCCGAGATAGCTGGGGGGTGGGTGTACTAAAATCGACGATGGTGGACCCTCCGATGAGCAAGGTTTGGAAAAAGTAATCCGTGGAGTGGGAGTCGATACCAATAACTCTGCGATAGACTTTCTCAGCTGGGTCCTACCACAGTCCATAGACTCCTAGTCCCGCGCAGAAAAGTCTTGTTGGCTCACAAATCCAGCGCGTCTTCGGACTGTGGTCTTCGACTCGCGCGCGGTGCGATGAGGAAAGCACAAGAGAGATGTGCAGCAACCGTTGCAGGCCTTCCTAGGCCCTGCGCTCTGGGGAAAGAGGACCAGGAGTCAGGCGGTACAAGCGCGATCCGTACTGTACGGATTACCTACTGCGTACATTTAAGTGCGAAGACCTGGCCGCGGCCCTGGCCCCAGATGGCGATGGGGCAGATCCTGCAGATGGTCGCGGGTCTCGAGTATGTACACTACTTTTACTTGCAGAAACAGGGACAGCCTAGGCAATGCATAAGCTGCAGATGGGATACTGGGATACCTGTCTCGCCCAATATTCTACCGCACTTCGTACAAAGTACGCCGTACCGAGATCAGCTTCCACGGGTGAGCAGGATGGAAGACTCGGCTCGAGGCTGCGGGCGTGAGAGCTTCTTCGGTTCCGCGACCGCGACCCTGACCGCAATCAAATCAGATAGATACTGTCCCCTTCGACTCGGCTGCCGTATTGGTAATGTGTGTGATCCGTCGACCCAGTCGCAACGGTCTTGTCTGATTCATCACTGGTGACAGGTCTAGGAGAGAGAGTAAGTGAGTGAGAGCCACCAATGACGACGGTGGAGGTGCGTCAATGCAGTCGACACATACTGCGTACCAGAGTACATAGTACTTTCTGTCATATACTACCTCTTTGGGCTAGCTCAGTACGACCTTGAAAGAAGGAGACTAGGCGGTGGTGCTGACAGATGCATATCCTCTGGTGGGCTATGTTCCTGTGGGATGAACCAGCTTGCCAGGTTGTAAAGGAATCGGCTATAAGTCCTTGTACCATCGTAAGCCGAATAGACGGCTGCTGAGATCGGACTGGTTGATCCTGCACCCGACTTTGATCAGCGAGATCAGACAGGTCCTTGGCCATCCGGATCTACACGTGTAAACGTCCACGGCGTGGGCGAGGATGTCGCCGGCGGCAAGCGATGTCTGAAACTGCACATATAATCTTAAAACTGTCGGACTCGTCACCATTGGTAAGTAGTCGTCAACGGAGCTTCTCTGGAGCGCGTGGCTGTGAAGTTTGGATTTGAAATCCCAGAATTATGTTGGATGTCTCGATGCGCGAGGCTGAAGCAGAAGGGACGACGCCTCCTGAGTCCTTCCATTCCTGCATGAACGATCGTCGCCTTCGCAACTTGTAAGTCAGATCCATGAATGATAAGGACCTGTCGAGCATGAGAGCTAAGAATGAGCCTTCCGGAAAGAGCACCGGAGGGATCATCGCTCAGGTTCTGAAAACTGAATAGTTTCTCGCAGCTAACGCATGCGCACAGCATTAGTCGCAGTCTGGCGCACTCGAGTACGAAGTTACTCCGTGCTACTGAAGCACCTATAATTATCAGTGACAGCGGCGAACAAATAGTCCTTTCATGGCGCCCGGACATATCACCTATAATGATCATAGTATACTCACCATTTCCTGAAGTCGTTGCCACCCGATATGGATTTCAAGAGTCGTGTAAAAGCCTTACTCCATAGTATTAGGCATTAGACTCCTCGTGCCCGGGAGTGCCTGCCCAGGAGTCGCCCGTATCCGTATTGGGGGGTGCCTTCTTCCTCACCGATCGAACTTCGCGTTTCCATATTGCTCGGGGATCTTGTGCAGACAACTGCAGACGCTGTTTCAAGATTCAAACCGACTAATGCACTGATGCGTGCATTCCACGCAGGATCCGTCACGAGCTTCAGGAATCAGGAATCAGAAAGCAACCTGGGAGCCCCACTTCTTCGGACATGGACATCGACATCTTCATCATTGCCCATTGCCAAGCGAGGGAGCGAGGGAGCCACGGCGCCTGTCAATCTCGGATGCTCTCTGGTCTGTGCAATCAAGTCCCATAGTACAAAGTACAAGGAGTTCCCAACCCGTGGCTCCTGCTCCTTCACGTAACCCCGTCATCTCGGTGATCATCACCGTCGCCATCATCCAGCTCCGCGTCGCCTCGGCTGTCGGCTGGCTGAGTAAGTGCTACCTGCAGACTGAGCTTGCTTAGCTGCCTGGCTGCCCGCACTTGACTCGCACAGACGCGACGCGACGCCGTTTGATCGATTTTAGCCGAAGCACGTTCTTCGAATCGATCATCAGATTACAACGATGAACGGCGCACCGACCTGCGAGCCTCCCTCGAGACTGGGGGGCCCCTAGCTTTAGCGCTGGGAACTTCGGTCCGTTGAGATCGACCACAGCTCCCGACATGCCAGCCTGGATGAGCAGGACAAAATACTATGGTACACACATGCACCTAGGCAGGTACCGCCGACAAGAGATATCACCCTCCAGACAGTTCATCCCGCAGGATTCTTCCCGCAGGAGGTTATCTTGCAGGAAGTTGTCCTACCACGCAGTACAGCAGGTTAGTCCAGCCGCCATCTTGACACTTCCTCCTCTCCGTTGGCAGAAGTCACCAATTGGTTCCGCAGGCAAAGCCCCGGCCAGCAGAAAGACGAAACGGCCCAGGTGTCCTCGAGGCTCCGGATTCACACTTCTGCAGACTTGGCTGCGTAGAACGCCACTTTTGAGACATAGATGAGATCAAGTTGCAGCTGCTCCTCAATTATCCGCCGCTTCCACGACATTTCCTGGCTCGGCCGCACAGCGTCCTGTCTCTGCATGTCGCAGTACATTTCCACGAGCCCCTGCTAGCTTGGTAAGCCCATGAGGCATGAGGCAGCTCTCACCCAGACAGAGCGCTAATGCCTTTTACCGCAAGGCTAGCTGGTGAGATCTTCTGCTCGCAGGTGTTTCCACTCTGGGTGGGTGGGAAACTCATCGCATCCAATGAGAGGCTTGCTTGTCCCTAGAAGACATGCCGCATGTCGTGATTGGGCATCCAGCTGGACAGCTCCTGATTTAGGGCACATCCTGACATCTGCCGGCTCTCGCTTCTGGTGATAGACCTGTGGAAGCCTGTGACAGATCCATTCCGGCCTAGCCTGAAGGAGTAGGTAAGACACAGTGTTTTCCACATGCACGAGGCTGCATGTAAGGCCAAGCCACACGCCATCCCTGACAACGGAATAACTGAAGCCACTGAGGGGATCTTCCCAGAATCCCAACACCCAAAGTCCCGTCACGAGGGCCCCCTGAAGGGTATACCCATGCTCTTAATTTAGCAGACAAGATACTACGGATCTAGCCATGGACAAGTCAAACTAAGTACGTACGCAACCACGATTGCCGGCACCCTCACAACCTCATCAAGTCTGCCTCGGGTGTGGATGCGTGTACTCCGAGTGGCACCAAGGCAATGGATCGTGAACAGAGAGTCAGCCACGAACCTTTGCAGGACCGCACGCCTTGGTCCCACGAACACTTCTACAGTAAACGATGCCCGTGTCGATGACCCACGGGTTGCGTCAAGCAGGTATCAAGACCGGACAGAAGGGTCGCAATGTGATGCTGACGGGATTAACGGGCAGTAACTGTTTCTATCTCCCTGCGGCCATTGGCCAAGGAGTTCGCGACCCTGGCCTCGGAGACGGGGGAAAATTAAGCCACAGCTGAAGCCTGTTCGAATCAAGCCGATGTCTTCCCGTATGAAATCCTCCAATGCAGCGAGTATTCACTCGAGAGGACGTTCCCTGGTTAAAGCCTGCCGGCTGGGAGAGGAGCAGATGAGGGCTGGGCTGGATGAGCCCGTCTGAAGATCGCCAGCCAAAGGATCTCGACATTCTGGGCCATTCTGCGAAAAGGAAGGAAAGGCAGTCAAGCCAAAAACTTGATATCCCATCCAGCCGGGGCCTATGGAATCTGCTTCTGGATTGGTCGAACACACGTCGGCCTCTGAAGAGCTGTCATATCCGGGAAGTTCCTCCGTCCAAGGCCAAAAAACACCCGTCACATGTGCTCAACTTCATCCAAGGTCGCCGACATAAGAGCATCCAGGCAGCTAGCTCTGCAGAGACGGCCCGCATGACTAGGCGTTTGGAATTGTCGTCGGTCGTATCCACATTCCCTAGCACTGCCAGCGCGAGATGAAGTTCCAGAGCACCGGAGACGAAGGATAGGAAGCGGCAGCAGATGGGACCCCTAGTGCGCGGGAAGAGGGTGTGAAGCAAGAGAGCTTTGCGCCTTTGAGTCAGGCATGAGTAAAAAGAGGGTGTGATGGGCGCCAGGATCAGGCCTGGCGCGAAGCTACCCCAGTTCACCAGATGGATTGCGGACAGGGGTTGACGCTGCGAAGGCTCCGGGCCGAAAGTACGACTCTTGATTGGCTTGGCAGCGTCGCAACGAAGTCTGTTCAGCTGACATCCAGAGCCCTTCTCATGGTTCCAGGCAGGCTAGGAGATCCGATATCTCGAATCGTCGAATCATCGAGCGATCGCAACCTGGACTTTCCATTATGTCCGGGTGGGCGAGTGGTACAGACGGCTGGATTCGGAAGCAACACCGTGGGTGGTGTGGCTTCGGAGCACTCAAGAGCGTTCTCTAGCCGAGATTTCCATCAGCCCTGATGTTGGACACCAGTGAATCCGGAGCCAGCAGCTTGCCAGGCCATGTGTTGAGTCGTCAATGTTTCCCAAAAGCGTCACCGGCCATTCCTTAAGAAGAAACAAGACGAGGGCCCGCCCGGGAGGTGAAAAGAAGGGTGGTGGCCGCAGCCGTGACCACACCAACTCTGCTGCCCACACGACGATCTGGGGCGCACATCCAGACCTGTTCGTTGGGTGCATTGCAGGCCACTCCAGCGGGAGAACCCTTGTTTCCCGCCCTGCATTCTGATGAAGGAAGGGGGCCCCCCGATTTGCGTCGCCTGTTCGGCTCACCCCTTCACCACGTTTTACATTACTTTTCGACGAAGATCGTGTGGTGGAGCGCATCCATCGCGTCAAGATCTGATGTATGTTCCTGTAAGTCATATGTGATGCTAACATCTATCGCCCACACCACAGGCCACGAGGCCGCACGGCCCCCTTCATTGCTTTTCCCCAGATTCTGTAATACGTAAGTCAAACCAAGGCCGGTATGCATCGCCGAGGATATTAAACCTCCACTTCTCTTGATATTAATAAACCTCAACTTCTCTCGGAAATATTACACGAAACCGGATTATTCAAAACCAACCAGACAAAACCCCAGCCTGACAAGGCAGCACTAGTTCTGGATTCGTGCGACCTTCAAAAGTCCCTGTGATCCCTCGCAAGTTTGCCAAAAACCCAGGCCCAACGGGCGGCCAACCTATGACAATGAGCGCTGATGGCCCATGTCCCCCTCTGCCATGGCGCTGCAGCATCGGTGGTTTTTCCGTGGTTGCGATTAGCAGGACTGGCTGATTGGGCTTGGCTCCTCCTGTCTGTCTGTCTGTCTGTCTGTCTGTCCTCCTTGTCCCGTCTGCGGTGCGATGTAGCGCACGTAAGACCACACAGCAGGACGGACGATTTCTTAGCTTTGAGTCACATCAAGAAAGTGCCCGTTCTTCCCGTCGGCCGTGCCACGAAGGGCGACAGGATGCGGGAAGGCGATTGACGGGCCTAGACTAATAACTAGACTCGCTGCACAGTACCAATATCGTGGGCCAGGCTAAATTAGCGGCTGATTCCGATTTTGGGAGTCAGCCAGCTTAGGAGAAAAGGAAAACCCAGGATGCTCTAGAATTGCCTTTCCGCTTGCCTCGGGATGGGTGGATATCACCAGGTCTTATCGTTCCCCATTGCAATGTTACATCTTACCAGCTCCTACTGGTGAGAATATTAAGAAATACTGGATGTATCATGGACTGCATCCCGTGGCCCTGTTCGCAGGAGACAGATGGACAAGCAATCTGCACTGCAACCCCCGAGGGATCCGCGACCGCGACCGCGAAACGAACCCTCCAACCATCTGCCCTGCCGCTGACGAGGTGTGGTACGTTCGGCACACAGACAAGCCCAGCATGCAGTAAGCAGCCAGCAACGAGCAGAAGGCAAGCAAGCAGGCAACCAAGAAGCTGTCGCGAAGGAGGGTGGTGGCGTCCGCCGCAGAGGGTGGCTACCAACGACGCCGTATGGCAATGCTGATGCAAAAGAGCTTCTCGGCCCCGAAGAGAAGCGAGGGTCAGATGTCTGATGTCCTGCAAGTGAGCAGCAGCAAACATCCTGCAGCACGCACATGTGGGGCCCCGTCTCCCCCAGCATGGGCTGTTTGCTGGCTCTGCTGGTGATGAGCTGGTTTCCGTTCCGAAAAAGGTCATCACAGGCTTGTCGCTGGATGTTCCGTCGCGAACCTTCTGTTCACGTTCTGCTCGCGAATGCGAAGCTGCCATCTGAGACCTTGATGGAACCTTCATTTCCCCGATGATGTCAACCGTGCAGGTATTTGGTCATGCCGACAGCCAACCTGGGCGGCAATGGCGACGAGGTCGCGCGCCGGCTTTGCTTGGCTGCGCTCTCTTTCACAGGTCCACGAGGTCAATTTGCCGCTGCACGTTGCAGGAGGAGGTACATGCCGAACTTCGCGAGGTACCGTGTACCTGTCGCTCCCCCAGCCCCTTCGGAAGGAGATGGGTCGTCGTCGTCGATGGAGCCTTGGCTTTGTGGGGCCTCTTGGAAAGAAGTGATGCGCTCAGACCAGCCAGGACGACGTGCATGCATTGCAGGTGGGAGATCCTCTTTCCCGTCCTTCACCATGTGCCACCATGTCCGTGCTTCACATCCACCCTCCCCCCCCCTTCTCTGCCTTGAATCCTGGGTGTGGGTGCGGGCGGACGGGCGGGTCGATGCGAGTGATGGGAGGATCCCTCCCACATCGGCAACTTATCTCTTATCACCGCGGGTACATAGTATTCACGAGGGTCCTTGCTCACAAGAGGAATTCCCCACACTCACGGCGCTCATGGCGGCCTTTACCTTTTTTTTTTTTTTTTTTGTAATTCCCTCTTTCCCTCTCTACTTTGACCAAGAATGTACTTGTACATGCGGATACGTGCGCCAAGATTGAGGATCGTGGCAGTTTGACAGTTTTGCGGGTTCCCGGACAAGGGCAGTGGATCATGCCGCCTGGCCCCCTGCCCCTTGGTCGCGGGCTTTGCGACACCCGGGGACTGCCCGCCCTGCTACCTACTTGGTAGATTTGGATGAGAGGGTGCCCTAGCTGCGCCCCCAAAGTCCCGGGCGATCAAGCACGCACATCTGATCTCCCGTGTCCTCCATGGGCCGGGGTTGATACTTCAAGCTGGTGGTGGTGATGGTGGTGGTAGTGGTGGACGGGTCCCGCACCGCAGATGCATACAAACGACTGACCTCGCAGCAGATAAATGTTGCGCGAACAGGAAGATCGGGCGCACTTAGTGCACCCAGTTGCGGTGGCCGAGAAAGGATCCCGGCTCAAAGGGACAAACTCTCGATGCCCAAGGAGGTTATATTGAGTGCACGCTGCGGTATACTTTACGACGCTGAGTCGGGGGTTCGATATCTGACAGCAGTATCGTACGACGTCGTCAAGTCACCGATTGGATCGTCCACCATCCTCTTCAATGCTGACCGAGATGGGATGCGCGGCCTGCTTGCTCACTCAATGCTCCCCATCCACCATCGAAAAAGAGTCAGCCACCAGCAACCACATGGGCGGAATGTCGTAATTATATCCGCCGATTTCATGCAGATGTCACCGGTCTTGTGATATGTCATGGGATGTCGTCCGAGGCTGTTGTGATATGATGATGTTTGGGCGCCGGTTTGCTGAAGATGATCGGATGGCGACCAAGGTTGTTAGTGGTCAGTGCTTGGACGGCGAGGCGCAGCGACAAGCCTCGCGCACCGGATCTTCAGACTCCAGAGCACAAGATACCTGAGACGCTCGAAGATAGGTTCCGACTCAAAGGGTAGGACATCTAGCATCCCACAGGAAGGAGACCGGATGTCCCGCCGTCGAGTTTCTACAGGGAGATGGCCGATTATTCCATGCGCAGCGCGGTGGCCGTCGAAAGGGACCACCGAGATTATGTTGTACGCAACTCACCTCGATTTGAACCTATGGTCATAGCAAGGTACCGTACCTCCTGTGAAAGAAGAAAAAAGAAAAAAGAAAAAAAGGTCAACAGCGCGGATAGGAAATTTGTAGAATTTGGGTGGTTTTGTTTGAAGTGATTCTGCCGCGCAGCGCAGCGATGCTGGTTTCACTGCAGGCCATCTTGATTATGTAAGCTGGAATTTTCTGAATCCTTACCTCATCAACAACGACCGTGAAACCATCAACCGACTTCACATCCCAACAAACATCAACAACTTGACCTTGTGAAGATGGCCAGCCTCAAGAGAACGTTGGGGTCGGATCCCCTGGCCTCGAATATCTCAAGTAAAGTCTACGTGCGCTCGACAAAGAGTGGCAAGGTCCAAAAGATTGTACGCGAAGTCTACCTGAGGCAGGACATCCCCTGCTCATCCAACCTGTGCTCGAGCTGTCTGAAAACCGCACCTCGAGATGCAGCAGGAAAAGGTAGATCGTCCCATCGGCTCACTCGCCGTCATCAGACGCATGGAAACAGACACTGACACCTCACCACAGTCCCCCCTTTCGTGCTCTCCAAGGAGCCAGCAGGCACCAAGGCCTATCCCAAAGGCCACTACCTGGTGCCCGACACCAACGCCTTCCTGACCGCCATGGACCTGTTCGAGCAGTCTTCCGCCTTCTACGACGTCATCGTGCTGCAAGTGGTCCTGGAGGAGCTGCGGGGCCGCTCGCTGCCGCTGTACAATCGCCTCATCGGCCTCACCAAGAGCGACGAGAAGCGCTTCTACGTCTTCTTCAACGAGTTCCGTCTGGAGACCTACGTGACGCGGGAGATCGGCGAGACCGTCAATGACCGAAATGACCGCGCCGTACGCAGGGCGGTGAGGTGGTACGCGGAGCACCTGAGCCAGACGGCGAAAAAGGCGAGCAAGGTGCCCACGGTGGTCATGTTGAGTAACGACCGGGACAACCTGAGGAAGGCGAGGGATGAGGGAATCGCGGCGGCTTCGCTGGGGGAGTACGTCAAGGGACTAGAGAATGCGGACGAGTTGATGGATATGATACCCGAAACGCAGGCGGAGGTCACCAGGCTTAGGAAGCCAGGTGAGCACCTATACCCGGAGTACTACTCCATTTCGAAGATGATGACGGGCGTGAAGAGTGGGTTGCTGCATCAGGGCATCTTCAACGTTTCGCCGTACAACTACTTGGAGGGTTCGATCAGGGTACCAGCTTTTCCCAAGGCGTTACTCATCCTGGGAAGAGAGAACATCAACCGTGCGGTCGATGGCGATGTTGTGGTTGTTGAGGTCTTGCCGAAAGACCAGTGGAAAGAGCCATCTACTCAGATCATAGAGGAGGAAACCGTCACGAAGAACGAGAACGCAGACGCAGACGCAGAAGAAGGCGAGGATCTCATCTCGGAGAAGGAGAGGAAGACTCTCCAGGAGGAGGTGAAGAGAACTCAGGGAAAGATAGGAGAGGGTCACCTTCAGCCTACAGCAAAGGTTGTCGGCGTGATCAAGCGCAACTGGCGTCAATACGTCGGTCACATCGACCAGTCGTCGGTCAGCCAGTCTTCTGCCCAAGGAAGAAAGCAAGATACTGTCTTCATAATTCCTATGGACAAGAAGATTCCCAAGATCCGACTCCGAACCAGACAGGTTGGCGAGCTGTTAGGGAAGAGGATACTAGTCACGATGGATGCCTGGGACCGTGATTCCAGGCATCCGGTGGGGCATCTGGTTCGGTCATTGGGTGAGATGGAGACCAAGGCTGCGGAGACGGAGGCTTTGCTGCTCGAGTATGACGTGCAGTATCGACCGTTCCCCAAGACGGTGCTGGATTGTCTGCCAAAGGAAGGACACGACTGGATTGTCCCAGCCAGCATGGACGATCCGGGATGGAGGGACAGACAGGACCTTCGTGACCTCTTGATTTGCAGTATCGATCCTATCGGTTGTCAGGATATCGATGATGCTCTCCATGCGAGGCCGTTACCCAACGGCAACTTCGAGGTTGGAGTGCATATCGCTGATGTGTCGCACTTCGTCAAGCCTAACAATGCCATGGACACAGAAGCAAGTATTCGCGGTACGACGGTCTACTTGGTGGACAAGCGTATCGACATGCTTCCGATGCTTCTTGGTACGGATCTTTGCTCGTTGAAGCCTTACGTGGAGCGATACGCATTCTCAGCGATTTGGGAGATGACTCCTGATGCTGACATCGTCAACGTGCGGTTTACCAAGTCAGTCATCAAGTCACGAGAAGCATTCAGCTACGAGGAAGCCCAGCTTCGAGTCGAGGATGCTTCTCAACAAGATGATCTTACGAAGGGCATACGGACTCTACTCGAGCTTTCCAAGAAGCTGAAGCAGAAGCGCATGGACGCAGGAGCACTGAGCTTGTCCTCGCCTGAGGTCAAGGTGCAAATGGAATCCGAAACGTCCGACCCAATTGATATCAAGACCAAGAAGCACCTTGAGACCATGTCACTGGTTGAAGAATTCATGTTGCTCGCCAACGTCTCCGTTGCACGCAAGATCTACGAAGCCTTCCCACAAACCGCCATCCTGCGTCGCCATGCCGCGCCACCTAAGACCAACTTCAACGAGCTCGCCAACCAGCTTAAGGTCAAGAAGGGCCTCGAGCTGCACGTCGACTCTTCACGTGCACTGGCGGACAGCCTGGATGGCTGTGTGGACCCCGCGGAACCCTTCTTCAACACACTGGTGCGCATCATGGCCACCCGCTGCATGATGTCCGCCGAGTACTTCTGCTCCGGCACGCAGTCGTACCCTGAGTTCCGCCACTACGGTCTCGCGTCCGAGATCTACACGCACTTCACTTCGCCCATCCGCCGGTATGCAGACCTGATGGCCCACAGACAGCTGGCCGCGGCCATCGAGTACGAAGCCATCGCTCCCTCAGTGCGCAGCCGGGGTCGGCTGGAGGCGGTGTGCAAAAACATCAACGTGCGGCACCGCAACGCGCAGCTGGCAGGGCGGGCGAGCATCGCCTACTACGTGGGGCAGGCTGTGCGCGGTAAGATTACGGAGGAGGATGGCTTCGTGATGAAGATCTTCAGCAACGGTTTTGTGGTGCTTGTGCCGCGGTTCGGCATCGAGAGCGTCATTCGTCTGCGTGACCTCGCGGAGCCGGAGCCTGCGGCGACGTATGATGCCGAGACTTACACTCTTGCCACGACGGGGAGCCGGGAGATTCGTGTTGAGTTATTCCAGAAGATCAGGGTCAGGATTAGCGATCAGAAGGATGAGACGACGGGCAAGCGAGGTGTCAAGATGGAGTTGGTCTCGACGGCTTAGATAGCTGATGGTGATACTCATGGCATGGGGCATTGTGAGGTTTTGCGGGGACTGGAGTCAGGGTAGAGGGTGATGCTTGGCAAAAGGAATGACAAAACACAATTGGGTTGTTGAGAACACTCATGCTCTTCGAGATGATGATGTGCTACATTGATACTGCTTGTAGTGACCGCCCATAGGCTGCTCGTTAGCGGAGTGATGCCACAACCCCAGCCCATCTTCCTATGCGTCCTCGAATTTTTGGTGGCGTACCTTCACATTATCAGCCTTCGATGGCGATCTCCAGTTCATTGGTGGGACCTGGCAAGAAGAAGAAGAAAGCAAATACGTGCCCAAACGAGCCAGCGGATACCAGGCCTGACGGGCAGCAACTCGAGCCAGACTGTCGCCATTCCAGGGTACAGCTTTGATGAAGGGGTCCCGGGGGGCTGGGGGCTGGGATGGGCGGTCGTTGAGGAGCATACAGCTTGGTTCTCTTGAACACAATAAGGACTCTGGCATAGGATCTGGAATCTGGGTCTATCTGACCA
>MUZK01003819.1:0-16962 GCA_003013055.1 Juglanconis sp. DMW523 | reverse complement strand
TAAGTAGTTATCGTTTTTTAAGCTATTAATATAGCAATAAAAGCTATAATAGTTTCCTTTATATAATAGAGAATGCTTAAAAGCCTAGCACTTAAGATTATATAGTGCTGTTAATAGTAAGATAGCAAAATAGTAGCTAAACCTTAGACTAGAGTAGATCTAGTAGATAGATAACGATAAAATTATAAGAGCTTTATAAGCTAGTCGATGCTAGCTTATAATGCTATTAAAGTTAAGATATTCTATAGTTTTTTTTAAGGTGGCTAAAACTAACTATACACTACTATAGATTTTAATTTTAGTAACTAAAAATATAGTAGTCTAAAGTCTATAGTTAATTAACTAATAATTATGTACTAATTCATTAACCCTATCTTAATCGGAAGTAGTTCTAAGCTAGTAACGCTTGCAGAGAACTGCTCTCGAAGATATTAAATAGAGAGAGACCCCTCGATTTCGTTCTAATACTACTACAGCATAATACTACCTAAAGATCACCTACTTCAGCGTTTATATATTAACGAATATCCTTAGAGACCTTATTCTGCATACGGATATCGAGCTAGGATATGAGATCCTTAATTACTTAAGGTCCTATAAGATAGGTCGGCGGATTCAGCCGACGAGAGGAAATTATCTTAAGGCCCTAATCGGCTTATAGCCTAGGCGAATGTAAATAGTTCGCTTAGGAGCAAAGTTTATATAGAAACAGCGCTATCCCCGAATAAGCAGTATTTTCAGTGCTAAGGCCAATTTTACCTCTGCTCTTACTCCGGATATTATTTATCTGCTTTTTTACCTTTATCTGCAATATATCTTTTTATATTAGCTATTAAGCTAGCCTTTTAAGAGAAAGATTATTATATTTCTGCCTAGAAACTACTTCTTATACGAACTTCCTATACGAACTCGATTCGAAGCTCTATAAGAGCAAAGTTCGTATAAGAGTTTATATTAGCACGGGAACGGCTAGGAGACTAGGTCTTTTCGAGTCGGTTTTCAGTCTGTCTTAGGGCTAGGGTTAGGGGGTCAATAGACCCTAACCCTAACCCTCTCAATATGCAAAAAGAGGAAGGCGGTAAGGGCATACGGACGATTAGCGATAGGCACTCCGTGATAAGGGGGCCCTATAAGGTATAAGCGATTATTACAGGGCATCTATGCTAATTTGTCGATCCTCGAAGTTACTCCTACACGAACTTTGGGCTGATTTTCCCACAAGCCGATCAGGGCCTAAATATCGTCTTGCAGTTCATCAATCGCATCGATCAAGATAAGAGGTGAAGTCGGCGGCATGCTGCAAAATATCATTCAAGAATTTCCAGAGGATTTCTTTTCTTTATATGCACGCAGGGCAGATCTCTCTTTATTCCTAAATCGTTCTGCGTATTTTCACTCAAAGTGCCATTTCTAACAATACTTTTAGCCGAGCAATATACAAAAAGATGTTATTACTTCGAAGTCAAAGTGACGTACGGAGGCTGCGAGAACAACCACAAATACGTTATCTCGACCAGGAAATATGGCAGATGTGAAGACGCTCGAAGATCAGGCTTCACGTGCGTGGACGCCACACCTGCTCAAGGGGAAAACGGCCAGGTAATCCAGGTGGCATCAACTCGTCAACCCGGCGCGTGCCCACGTTGTCTCTCGTGAGGTAATGTTAGTCCTTCCTGAGTGTGCAGTCCTTGTGTCTAAAAGATCCGTGCTAACGATCTTCGACCGAGCAAAAGGGAGGCCGTGGTGAATACAACAAGAAGGGCCAGAACGGATATCTCAATATAAGCGCCTTGGAAACGTGGGGAGATAACGGCTTTGCTTTCTTGTGCTGGTTTGTGTCAATATATTACACCCTCAAACTGAATTCAGGAGTAATACCTCTCAACTCGTGAACAATCGTTTCAGCTTCACGGTAGTCACCATGCCAGCATTTGCTGATGACGGCCCCGATTGGTTGAAATGAGTCGGTGTTGGGGAATTCTCCTTCCGACTACCGAGCCTGAATTTCCGTCTCATCTAGCCCTTCGTAGGGAGCGTGCCCCGTGATAATTTCGCAAAGGACACTGCCGAATGCGAATAGATCGGCTCGGACAGAGAGAAGCGACTCAGGGAACTCGTGGCTCTCTGTAACCAGAACCAACAACAGGGAGCCGTCTACTGATGAGCCAGCAAAATCAGCTACCTTCGCGTCGAGTTCCTCACCCAGAAAGATATTCGCGCATGTTAAGTCTCCATGGATGATTCCAGCTTCGTGAACATAGCTAATCGCCTCCGCAATTTGTATAGCCCAGCGCAGCTTTTGAGCAAAGCCAACATTGTGCTTGTTGTTATACGTTCGTAGATTATAGTTGGGAGCATATTCCAGGCGAATTCCAGATCCAAAGATCCCTTTATAAGATAGGATCCCTTTATGCCCTCCGCGTTCATGAAGTCGTTCGTAAACTTGCTGCTCCCTTTGTATTCGGTGCAGGCAGTCTTCGCTTCTAGGATCCAGAGGAGTCTTGATGATGGTCTTGGAGGATCGATCAAGAACTACAAGACCTGTACTGGAGGACCCCAACCGACAACATCGCTCAATCCAAACCCTGGCGGATAGTGAATATCGTCGTCTGTGGAAGATGAGGGCATTAGAGCTCTGCAAAGGTGTCAACGAGAGCCGGGTATGCGGAGAGCCAAGGCCGATAAAACGGTTGTGGCTGGGTAGAAACTCCTATGCCGAGGTTCGGTCATCGGCCGCTACCCGAACTAAGCCCTGGCACCAATAGGCGGCTTGAGCCAGCTGCGGTTGCCATTGGGTGCTTTAGCGCCAAGGCGGATTGAAAACCTTGCCTCTCAGCTTCCAGTAAAATTGCCAACCACAACGATGAGCTGAGAAACATTCACGTCGCAATAAGAGTCTGCTCATATGCTCAATATATCGATGGTGTAATGATAGTATGAGTTACGGAGGAACTATGCTTACGCGCAAAACTATGGGACTCGTTTCCTTGCAAGGGACAATTCAAACCCGCACCACGGACTTATACTTAGAGAAGATATGATTAGGCCCAGGAATTACCCACCTATAGGAACTAATAGATAACCCGCGCTCGGATATAAATCTATTACCCAAAGTATAATTTAATTACCTATAGGGGGGTTTTTAGGTAATACCTAAACTTTCCATTTCTATACATAGTTGTTGTTTTTTAAGCTGTTAATATAGCTTTAAAAGCTGTAACAGTTTCCTTCGAAAGCCTAGCACCCAAGATTATACAGTGCCGTTAACAGTAAGAGAGCAAAACAACATTAGGATATATAAATTAACTATAAATTTACCTATTACCCGTAGGTCTAGTTAACGTTTATAGGTTGCATATGGGTAATTCCCGGGCCTAGATATGATCACCTACAGCTTGGGCAATATCTGTCCTAGTTTTGGCCTCGTCAGTGGTTATCGTTCACGGCTTCTGAGGTCTGTTGGTACTAAGTTGTTCAGCCCAGGGCTGCATTATGATATAAGATTGCCAGGATATCTTGTATAATTGATCCGGCTGGGAGCCATAGCCTTCAGCCTACAGCAACAATCCAGAAAACCCCTCATTGCAGCTAACGTTCTTGGTGCCACAATTACTACTGAGAGACTACAGAGAACAGCCGACGATATAAACTCTGCACTCGGTTCCCATATCTGCCATCCCTTGGCCTCCCTCTGGTTAGTTATCAGCGGAAAATGACTCCGAACGGCGGTTGGTTCTAGACGCTGGATGATGGTACGCCTCTGTTGGACGCCGGGAGCAACCGACCCTGGGACACGGTGGCTTTGTGGGAAAGATGCGTACATCTAAACAGTACCAGCATAGCTACGGTAGCAGCGCCTCGCTCACTTTTCATTGCATATTCGCTCTGCCCCAGAATAACTACGGGCCATTGAGCATTATGGCCTTCATGTCTCCTCAGATGAACCCATCCTCGCCGATTCCGACATGGAGAAGAGAAGAACAGCACGAAGTGGCCGGGACGGGCGCAGATTCGGCCTTGCCGCATAAATGATTGTCATGATCTCACTAATGGTGCTGAGTTCGTGCTCGTTGGTCAGCTAGCTCCACATATTCGAAGTCGACTGCCACGATGCCGTGGTCTGCCCAAAGAGGATGGAGCTCCTCCACAAACTAGGAGCAATGGCAGTCGGCCGACAGGTGGCTGCTAGCCGGATACGGTTAGGGGACTCTGGACATATCAGTTTGGGACTCCAGAAATAGTGCTTTCGGTGACTGACCAGGTCAGGCTATATTTGCTGGCTAAAATTGATGTCGAGGAGAGACAACTCTCAGCAATATATTGTACAGAAGATTCCATCATGAACACCCGCCAGCCGTCAGGCTGGCTCCTGCCCCAGTACCAAACGTTCTTACTAAAATCTGAACGTACGGTTAACTTACCTCGGAGGTAGGTAGGTATCCTTGTTTTCACGCTTAAATCACTGACCCGTAGTAGCATTTCTTGTATTCACATGCGTTTATAGAGTGCAGTCTCTTATAAGGCTTACAGAAAGGCGGTGCTATTCCAGAATTGGGAAGTCTACCTAAGATTACGTAAGGTTATTTAGCACGCAAAATGGCAGCTTTCCAAATGACGCAAACACAACATAGAGAGACCATAGACGTCCCCGGGCAGCCTGTCGTGGCCCAAGTTACTCGTATTAGTGTTAGATCACGAGGTTACGATAACATTGGAATGACCGCTCCGACCATAGGGTCCATATGGGTCTCCTTGTCCTTCTCTGCGTTGAGAGGGCGGTGAGGATGAGATACGGTGTTCGCGCACCTGTCTGAAGATTGACCACTTCGAAGGAGTGCTCTGGTCATAGTATGGTATTCCAACGGTCGGCCTCTGATAATCGTTGGGAAGAGCGCGCAAAGCAGCAAGTTGCGATATAGTGACATATCTGCTTTGCGATTTCAAGCTGCCGAGGGACGCAGATGGGTGGTGTTCGTGTTCTGGACAGTGGTCGCTTAGAATGCATTGTTTCGGCCCTGGAAATACTGCGAGACCAGACCTTTTCAAATCTCCTGTGTAGTTTCCGGTGTCAGATACTCTTGAGTGTTGCTCTGACAGACGCATGCAGGTCCCAGCTTTGCGCAATATTCATCGACAAAAAGAGATTAATTCATGGACACCATGGGTAAAACCTATCGCGATTTGAAAGGCATATGAGTTTGCCCCTCTTGGAGAGCAGACCGGCAGGACATCTTTCCCCATATCATAAAACCATCTGTCCAATGAACTCAACATCACCATCTGGCGGATAAATATATTGTTAATTGAGTTGGGTATCGTCTATCGCAAGTCCGCCACCAACTCCTCGGAAGGAAACCTCCAAAATATCTCTGAGAAACACCCGTCAAACAACATCAAGTTCCTCGCTCTAGTTGTTTTTTCCCTCGCCGCCGGCCAGGAAGCGTGCCTCGCGGGCGGTAGGAACATGTGTAGCAACGGCCAGCGGGACTTCATTTATGTCGATGGCGACTACTATCCGTGTAGTGCAGCGCCGAAGGAGAGAACTTCCTTGGTTGTGGCTTGGGCTTGAGGGTGCTGTGATCGCTGCGGGTACGCCGTTCGCGTATCTCGGATAGAGAGCCTCGGCCTCTAGCGTTTGCACATTATGACTATTTCTCGTATGTTTCTTGTGGTCATGGGCACAAGGAGGGTAACAAAGAATAATCTTAGCATCACGAGTTTGCGTCCTACCGCGTGAGACTGTGTTACACCACCTGCCCCCGAATGCCCCTTCAACAAGAGACTCCTCACCCTGCGTTGCTTGAAATACCCTGCGCCCAGGTGACACTGCGTTTGTGTCCAAACGAAGCATCCAAAGAAAGCGGCTTCCTCCCTGTTAGTTTGACGACAGCGTCCGTCCCATCCACCAAACAGTCTGCCATAAGTAAACTCCCGCAACCCGCCAGCTCATCCAAAGTCGCCAGACCAGGTCTGCCAAAGAAGTCGCCGTGTGCCCTCGCACCAGCAGACAACCTTCTCTCCCTGTGCATCACCTCCGGTTTTCCCTCCGAGACCTTCTCGTGCCTCGTCTCTCGCGCAATCCACTGGAGTATCTCCCTGTTTGAGATAGCTCTCGGCCCAGTGACCGTGTAGACGGTATCAGGCTCGCCCTTGCCCATCAACAGCGCACCCAGCACTCGCCCACAGTCCTCTCGCGCTACTAATGCAGCCTTCCACTCATCGCTGTCGTTAAGCCACTCGTTGCCAGACGATGTGCAGAAATCGATAATGGTATCAAGAAATAGAGAATTCCGCTGAATGTTCCACCGCATCCCACTCTCCTGAATCAGTCGCTCCGTGTACGCATGATCCCTCGCCAGCTCCGGTACCTCGTCCCCTTCTTGGTCTGCGCCCACGAGACTGGTGTATACGATCCGCCCAACACCTGCCATTTTTGCAGCTTCGATAACGTGTTCGTGCTGAAGCCGCCGGCGTCGGCCTGCGAGATAGTTTGGGCTTGAAACAAACGCCACTGCGTCCGCTCCAGAGAACGCACGAGCGAGGTTGAAGGGGTCATTGTAGTCGACCATAAGCACTGTTGCGCCGGCAGCGGTCCATGAGGAGAGGAGCGGGCGAGGGATGAAGCCCGGGCGAGGTGAGGTGAAGATTAGAGTATCGCCGGGTTGGGACAAGGAGAGTGCGTAGGACGCGGCGATGGAGGAGAGTTGGCCGTCGACGCCGGTTAGGACGTATTTGGGCATTGTGAGGATGATAAGAGGGTGGTGGTGGTAGTAGTGGTGATAATCAGGGGCTTAATTGTTGATGTGCCGAGGAGGGACGAATGCTTCTTCTCGCATGTGATCGATCGGACATGAACGGAGATGCGAAGACGGTTAGCTCTTGAGAGGGATTTGGCGGAGAGATTGTGATAAGTGTTGAAGCAACGATGTGCAAGCCATGCGACGACGGAGGAATCAAGGCACATAAATAAGAAAGTTTAAAGGGTGGCCAACTCCCGGGACCCGATCCAAAAGCAGGCACGGGACCATTTCCCCGTGGAGACCCCGTGGGCGGTGGACATCTATCTCATGAGGATCCAGATCTGGAGTTGCGGGGAGGTTCGGACGGGTGATAATCATGCCACTCAGGCGGTCTCCTGAGTCGAGGTCGCGCCCCGAAGGGTGAGACTTGCCCACTAGCGCACCAATGGACGACAACAATGAACTGAGAAAGACACCTCTACTGCTTCATGGTTTCGAACGGAACACTTGCGGGTCCTTTGGTCCGTACTCACGTTTTCGCTTTGCAGTCTTCTCCGAAAGGGGGCTTGTCACCAGCCAATCGCCACCCCCGGCCACCCCCTTTCTCACTCCATTCTGGCGCCGCCACAACACTTTCCAGCAGTGTCGACCCAATGCTGCCACTGGGCCCAATGGTTTCTCCGATCGATGGCATGTCGAGTTACTACTATGGTAGGTGATCGCGGCGTGACTCTTGGAGAATGAGACTGTTAGTATAATCATTTCGGGTTCGCGCACCTTGCCGTGTGCCCGGTTCTCGTCGAGCTTTCGAGTTTTTGAATTTGTCGAATGCAGAACCAGATCTTCTAGAAACACAAATGTGCTTGCCGCCAGGGGTCCGTCCCAAGAACAGCGCTCCAGCTGCTCGATGATTTTGCTCTCCTTCTCTCCCTTGACGTTAAGAGTCTCGACGTTATCAAATCATCTTCTCCATCTCGACCATGGTCACTAGTGCTCAGAAGAGCACTAGTAATGCGGTCTTCCTCATCTTCAACCCAGCTTCGCCACCTCGTCCTGGCCCTTGGCCTGCCTCTCCGCCTCGAGCTCCTTCTCGGCCTGCCGGTAGTACTTGGCGGTATCGACGCCGTGCTGCGGGTGATTGACGAAGTTGAACCAGGGAACAACATCCGAGAACAAAGCAGAGAAGCGTGACTGGCGGGCTGCGACACCCTGCATGTGTGGCTGGAGCTGGCTCTCGCCGTAGAGCGTCTCACCCCGCTTGACCTTGTCCACCATCTCGCGCATGTCCATCTCCACCTCGCGGGCATTCTCGGTGAAGCCGTAGAACCGCACTGTAGACGTGACCGTCAGTAAACTGTTGCCTTCCATCCTACCGCCCGCCTCCACGGCTGTAGAGCACTGCCAATCTCCCGCTGCCTCGTTGATCCGGGCCGGGTCACGTACTTATCGAGCGGTTGTAGAAAGCCAAGAAGCCACCACAAAGACCAATAAAACCGCATGCCCTCATCGCCCGGGCAAAACCTCCCCTCCCGACATACGAGGGCGCGACCTTCTCCATGGTCCAGAGCAGGCCCGGTCCTGCCGCTGCCGCGACAGCGCCGAAGGCATAATCTGACGGACGCGCATATCCAACGACTCGCTTGAAGTGTCTGTAAACCATCAATTAGATCGAAATGTCTGCTTTCCTTCGCTCGGGGGGACAGGGAGGGTGGTCGTACGGGTCGTTGTCTATAAGCTGAACTCGAAGATTAGCCGAGGGGCAATTTGGGGAGTCAATTGACGGGCACAACTCACAGGAAACTGGGTCTTGATGGTCCTACTTGGTATGTAGGTCTGGGACGGTTGGCTCGTCATGGCTGTGAGGGTGAATCGTGTTGCCCGGGAGTGTGAGGACTGAGATTGATGCGATCGAGTGCTTGTCAATTGCAGCTCTGCGAGTGGACGTCAAGAGCACCGAGGAGGGAATCTGCCTCAGGTTGGAACTTCCTTCGGGAGGAGCCGAGAAGCGACAGGGATGTTGCGTGCACGGACCAGTCCATTAACTTTCGACGCGTACCTGGGAATCGAGACGCGTCTCCCAGAATTCACCCACTCACTGCTCGAATACACGCCACCTTTGAGGTTTACCAATACGATTTTGAGATTCGAACATTGCCAAGATGGCTTCTAAAAGAGGTTCCAGAGGTGCTACACCAGCGGCAAGGCTTGACGACCTCGACAATTTCTTTTTGGAGGGAGATCTGGACAATGACCCGTTTGCCTCACCACCCAAAGACTCGAACAAGCGTAAGACGTCTGGTGATGGGTTGAATGTCGACGAGGAAGTCTCGGTTGCGAAGAAGGCTAGAGCACCAAGAATCAAGCTCGATCAGGACCGGTCCGCTCACACCCAGATCACCCGTATCTACACACGCTGACTCTTAGCTACAGACTGCTTTCACAAAAGGGCATACCGGCACTTCGGAGACGAGCGAAGGACTTGAAACTCAAGGGGAAAAATCACGAGGTAAGGACTAGGGAAATCCTGCTTTGGAACTACTCAGCTCACCAGTTGCAGTGGAGCGACGCATCACGTCTCCTCTCCTTCTACCAGGAATGGCTAGACAATCTCTTCCCCAAAGCCAAGTTTCTCGACGCCCTGGCTATGGTTGAGAAGGCTGGACACAACAATCAGTTGCGCACGGTCCGGGCTGAGTGGATCAATGAAGGCAGACCGAAGACGAGCGTTGTGGATGAGGGTGGAGATGCGGATCCCGCCGGACAGGAAGAGCAGACTGAGGACTCGGCACCCAAGCAAGCGGAGCGCATCGCGCCAATCTTCGAAAAGGCGGCGAGTGATCGTCCGAAGACGCCGGAGTTTGATGACTTATTTGGTGATGGAGATGACCTCTACAACGCAACACCTGTCGGAGGCCGGAAGACTGGCGCAGTCGTGGAAACGGGAGATGAGCCTGATGAGGACGAGTTGGATGCGCTCATGGCTATGGAAGAGACAGGTGGGCCGGGAAACTCGACGAAGCCTAGTGATGGAGCGGTGAAGAGTATATTCGGTGATGGGAGACCCAAGGCTGTACCACGAACTCAGCCTCAGCCTGACGAGTTCGACGAACTGGATGCACTCATCGCAGAGGCCGAGGCCGAGCCGACATCCCGGCAGAAGCCAGAGCCGGCTGCAGCAAAGGCCACAGAGCAGTCAGTGAAGAGCGGAGATGCTGCAGATCAGGACGAGGACGAACTGGATGCTCTCATGGAAGAAGCAGAGGCTCAGTCTGCGCCTGTGAAGCCCGTGGGGGCTGCTGCATCGGCCTCGAAACCGACTGTAACCGAATTCAATGATGAAGAAGAGGCCATGGCAGAGATGGATGGACTGTGGTAGGAATTGATTGCTAAAAGCAATGTCATGATTTATGAACTTGAGAGCCTTTGAAGAAAGGCGTAATAATCCATTCTATATGCTGCAGAATACTATGTTGCTTATGAGCTGTTGTAGTTGCTAGGTTCCAATTTGGGTTGTTTGTATGGTGTCAATGATGAAAGAGGTGCAGCGACCCTAGTGTTCGGTTTGGTGGGGTCGGAACTGCATGCAGCATTGGTACTGTAATATCCCACCTTGCAGCTTGCCTCTACTTTCACAACACCACAACTTTCCTTGACACAACAACATTGCATGATCTCAGTAACTTCAAGGCAATGATCTTTCGCCGACAGGCAACATGACTGATGACATTTCAGAAGCCCTCGAACGGCTTCGGCTGCATGAAGAGGCTGTCAAAGGCGACCCCATTGATGACATCCTCAACATGGCAGCTCCTCTACGCCAGCGAGTACAAAACCCTGACGAACTGAAGGCGCACCTTGAGAAGAAATACTTGTTGCCTTCCCAGACGTTCTCTACCGAGTGGCTTAACAGGCTGCAACAGTATGTCTTGCAATGTCTATTCTGGCTCTGGCTATGCTGCACGCAAACGAATACTAACACAGCAACATCACAGACGCTGGGATGTCCAGACCGACTATGCCGACCTGTTCAAGATCGGCCCTACCCAAACTCGCACCGAAGTACGCTTCGAACGCAGAGGCCTCGAGGGCAGAGTAGTAGGCTACAAGAACCACACCGTCACCGCAAACAACGCGACCGCAAAGAACTCGACCTCACTCCTCCGAAAACCCGGCTCCAGAGTCGACTTCGTGCGCGGCGCCGCTGGCTTCTTCCCCTTCGCCCCCGGTGGTCTTGATGGTATAGAGGCTACTGCAGCGCTCGAGGATCAAGCGCTGCGAAGAGAGGGCTACCTGGATGGCGCAGATGACTCTACGAACAAGTTGGCGCGGGTCATCAGACTCGGCGACAAAGACGGTCTGCTGGAGGTTGCTCCTGGCATGACCAGAGGTATCGATTTCTCGAGGAAGACCACGGTCGGAGAGAAGGAGGCCAAGGAGGTGGAGAAAGAGCTCGACCAGGAGCCAGACCAGCTACCCAACGGCAAAGATGTGAATGGAGACGTTGCGGTCGGCGGGAATCCCAATGGTACCACACCAGAGGATGCGTCCGCCGCGGAAGAGGAGGAGGCTGAGGAGATTGACGCGCTCTTGCCAAAGGAGTTCGCAGCGCTGGAGCCACGAGGCCAACTCGCCGCATCCAGGGCTAACAAGGCTGGTCGGGAGTGGGCGCATATGGTGGCCCTCAAGCCAGAGTTCCCCAACTTCCGTGAGCTCGTACCCGACATGGCCAGGGACTGGCCCTTCGAGCTTGATGTGTTCCAGAAGGAGGCTATTTACCACATCGAGAACGGCGACTCGGTCTTCGTTGCAGCTCACACCTCCGCAGGGAAGACGGTCGTGGCCGAGTACGCTATCGCTTTGGCTGCACAGCACATGACCAAGGCCATCTACACGTCACCCATCAAGGCCCTCAGCAACCAGAAATTCCGTGACTTCCGCCAGACTTTCGACGAGGTCGGTATCTTGACAGGCGATGTCCAGATAAATCCTGAGGCAAGCTGTCTGATCATGACCACGGAGATTCTGCGGAGTATGCTTTACCGTGGCGCCGATCTTATTCGAGACGTGGAGTACGTCATTTTCGACGAGGTTCATTATGTCAACGATACGGAGCGAGGTGTGGTCTGGGAAGAGGTCATCATTATGCTGCCCGACCATGTCTCTCTCATTCTACTGTCTGCCACTGTACCAAACACCAAAGAGTTCGCCGAGTGGGTGGGCCGTACAAAGAAGAAGAATATCTGGGTCATCTCAACACCCAAACGTCCGGTACCACTGGAACACTATCTTTGGGCCAACAAGAACATCCACAAGATCGTGGGTTCCGACAGGAAGTTCATTGAGAGGGGCTGGAAGGACGCCAACAGCGCTCTCCAAAAGCGGGACCAGCCTCAGCCTCCTGCAAGCACTTCGAACTCCCGGGGAGGTGGCAACCAGAGGGGAGGCCGCGGTGGGAACAACCAGAGAGGCGGTCCCAACCAACGTGGAGGACGTGGTGGCAACAACCAGAGGGGCAGGGGAGGGCCTCCTCGGGCAAGTCATGCTCCTGGTCACATGGGCCGTGGCGGTCGCCAGGGAGGGTTCACATCGGCTTCCCAGGACAAGAACCTCTGGGTACACCTGGTGCAGTTCCTGAAGAAGTCGAGTCTTCTTCCTTCGTGCATCTTCGTCTTTTCGAAGAAGCGGTGCGAAGAGAACGCCGATGCACTGACCAACCAGGATTTCACGACCGCCCAGGAGAAGAGTCACATTCACATGATCGTTGAGAAGTCCCTTGCACGACTGAAGCCCGAAGACCGCTTGCTGCCACAGATCGTCCGGATGAGGGAGATTCTGGCACGCGGTATAGCGGTCCATCACGGTGGTTTGCTCCCCATCGTGAAGGAGCTGGTTGAGATTCTCTTTGCGCAGACCCTGGTCAAGGTGCTCTTCGCCACCGAGACTTTCGCCATGGGTCTCAACCTTCCCACTAGAACCGTTGTTTTCTCTGGGTATCGGAAACATGATGGTCACTCGTTCCGAGACCTGCTCCCCGGTGAGTACACGCAAATGTCCGGACGTGCCGGACGGCGTGGTCTGGATACAGTCGGAACGGTCATCATCGTTCCGCCTGGTGGCGACCAGGTGCCACCTGTCGCCGACCTCCAGAAGATGATCCTGGGCGAACCGCAGAAGCTCCGATCCCAATTCCGCCTGACCTACAACATGATCCTTAATCTCCTCCGAGTGGAAGCTCTCAAGATCGAAGAAATGATTAAGCGCAGTTTCTCCGAGCATGCCACGCAACAACTATTGCCGGAGCATGAGAAGGCCGTCAAAATCTCCGAGGCGGATCTGGCGAAGATCAAGCGGGATCCCTGTGACATCTGCGACGTTCACATGGATGAATGCCACCAGGCGGCGCAGGACTACAAACGCTTGACAGAGGAATTGTACAAGGGCATGCTCAATATCCCCCTTGGTAGGAGAATGTTCTCTCGAGGTGCCCTCGTCGTCTTCCAAAGAGATGGAATCAGGACCCCGGGCATCTTGCTCGCAGACGGGGCTAGTGCCCAAGTCTCCGCGAACAAAGAACCCACGTTGCAGGTTCTTGAGATCAAGCCCAATAGGGAGGCGCGTGACTCGACCGACCTCTTGCCCTACATAGGAGCCCTTCGTGGTTACTACAAAGAGCTTCCCAAGAATAAGCGGCACATCCACCATAAGGTGATGCATGTGCCAGTTTCGGACGTAGAGATTCTCACCGGCCATGTGACCCGGGGCATCATACCCGAGATCTTCAATGGGGGTGATGGTGGCAAGCAGGCCAAGGAGAGAATCACACAGATGCTCCGGAACTGGGGCGATTCGATCTTTGACGAGGCTGATCTTAGTAGGATCAAGAGCATGGTGCTGCAGGAGATCAAGGAGAAGCGAATGCAGGCAGAACGTGTGGTCCTGAGCTCGGAGGCTCTGAAGTGCCCTCAGTTCCTGAAGCATGTAAGTCAATATCCGCACCTATCAACGACACCGACTAGGTATGCTAAACCAGCCTCAGTTCGCAATGTGCCACGACCAGTGGCTCATCAAGGAGAACATCGAGCAACTCCGACAAGCCCTCTCCAATCAGAACCTCCAACTCCTCCCTGATTATGAGCAGCGCTGCCTTGTTCTCAAAGATCTCGGATTTATTGACGACTCCTCCCGCATCCAACTAAAGGGCAAAGTCGCCTGCGAAATCCACTCGGGCGACGAGCTCGTGCTCACCGAGCTCATCCTCGACAACGTGCTCGCAGAGTACGAGCCCGCGGAGATCGCGGCCCTCCTGTCTGCGTTTGTCTTCCAGGAGAAATCCGACCTCGAGCCCAAACTGAGCGGCAACCTTGAGCGCGCTCGCAACACGATCATCGAGATCTCCGAGAAGGTCAACAACGTGCAAACGCTCCACCAGGTGATCCAGACGTCTGACGAGAGCAACGACTTCGCCTGCAAGCCTCGCTTCGGGCTTATGGAGGTCGTGTACGAGTGGGCACGGGGAATGAGCTTTAAGAACATCACGGACCTGACGGATGTCCTGGAGGGTACGATCGTGCGGACGATCTCGCGACTGGACGAAACGTGCCGCGAGGTGAAGAACGCGGCGCGGATCATCGGTGACCCGGAGCTCTACCAGAAGATGGAGACGGCGCAGGAAATGATCAAGAGGGATATCACGGCGGTAGCGAGTCTGTATATGTGAAGCCCGGCCTGCATCATCATAGTATTCGTCGTGGGACTGGGCGTTGGTATTTCACAGCGTCACTTGATGGGGGAATATCGGATGGAACAGCGATTGGGATTCATCGCGTTGGCCGTCTGTATGAGACTGCGGGCACTGAGTAAGGCGTTCGGCACACGTGGTCGGGAGAGAAAGTAAAAGATTTGGTGGTGTTTGGTAGATGATGAATGGACTTTTGTTCTACCATACAGGGAACCTTTCCCTGCTTTCTACTGTGGTGCTGCAGTATCCCCGTTCTCTTGTTGTGGCCTTTCTACAATTCCACTCTGCTTCTCCCTGGCCTACTAACCGGTCTACAGATGTTTTACAAGCCGATCAAGATGGTGGTTGAAAGGCCCCACGCCTTTGCCGTATTATAATCTTCGACTCCAACAATGTTCTCACCCAACAAACAAAGACAGACTCCTTGCATGGGCGGGCTGCTGAGGTGATACATTCCACTCACGTCAGCCTCACCACAAGCTATTCATGTCCACAGTCAGCCCTTGCAACCAACCATCACCATGGATTAATTACCTGTCAGTTATGACCACCAACTCACCACCCACGACTGTGCCTATTCCCACACCCCCTGAATTTCCATTGGACCCTACTAAGTATCTCACATAACGTTTTAGGTTCCATCACATTCCCCCTCCCCCTCCACCTTCAACAAGCAGCTAGGTAGGTAGGTAGTCAGTCTGTCACCTCAGCTCTCGCAGTTCTATCGGCTCATCACTTGCCGTCATACCTCACCACCCTAACTACTGCTAACCTCACACCAGGTCCGGGCACCCGCTAATCTCCCGCCAGGCCGCCACCGTCATGTCCGCCCGCGGGCATGCGCGCAGACACATGCTCTTTATGAGGTCCAGATTGTCCGAGTTAATTGAGGGACACGCGGGATCTGCTATATGCCTCAACCAGTTTGGAGCTGTGTTGGGCACGGATCCTGGTGATGTCTCTCTTTCTTTCTTTTTGTTGCTGCGGCGGGGTCGATGGTTCGAGTGAATGATTTTACGAAACGCTGATGTTGCGGTTGGTACGCTTTTCTCGCCTTTTTTTTCCTTCTCCTTTTTTTTTCAGTCAAGTAGTTGGTTGGATGGGGATATTTTGATTGTTATTGGGTTTGATTTCGTTTTATTTTTCTGCTCAAAGTCATGTTCGTGGTGGGCTGGGTTGTTGTGTCTCCTCGCATCCTTTTCCATGGCCAACACATCTAGATATTCGATAGCAATGTATTTCTGATGGCCGTAAGCAGCGAGTTTCTTTTTGTTTTCATATCTCGGCATTGTCTCGCGAGAAGCGTAAATGGCGAAGTTCGTTTCAGCATCTTCATACAGAAAAATCCCGTATATGTGCTGTTGAATGCAGCCCTAGATGATAATGTCAGCGGGGAAGGTATCGGAAGGTATCAGCTGCAGCCTCGCAGGAGTATAAATTACTTCGCAAAGTTCAAAAAGCCACATTACTTCGGTAGCATGGTCAGAAAAATGATAATCATGAATTCGTATGGCGGTTCTGGTGTGCACCTACTCCTCCCAACGCCGACAAAATAACTTTATCCACAATCAAAACAACCACCTCATACCTCCTTCAGCGCTCAATTGAAACAAGTCCATCTGCACCAGCCCAGATGGCCCAGCAGGTAAAAACTTTCCCCATGTCTATCCTCAACCTGCCCCCTCGGTGTCCGCGTCTTCAGTCTCCTAAGCCCGCAACGCCCGCAGCCGCTGCTGGAGCGCATCCTCCTGCTCGGGCGTGGGCTCGCCCGCCGCAGCCTCCTTGACGGGCTCCTCCTTGGACGCGGACGCGCTCGCCAGCTCCTGGCTGAGCTCGACGCCCGCGTCGTCGGCCAGCTTGCCGAGCAGCTCGTGGACGGCGTCGTCCGAGACCTGGGCCGAGGTGGACTGCGTCATGGCGTCTTGGTAGATGCTGTTGTTCATGGCGTATTCTTCGTTCTGATTGCGGAATTGCTCGAGGGTTGTGAGGGTCTGCAGACAACCTTTGTCAGTTTTTTTTCCCTTCTGTTACACATGGGACATGGGGAGGAGGAGGAGGAGGAGGAGAAGAAGAAGAAGAAAGGGGAGATGGATACGCACCCTCTCCGGATTCATTTGCCTCTGCGCCCGGCTCATCGTCTTGCTGCTCTGCATCATCATGGCCGTCATGCGGTTCATGGCATTGTTCGCCTGGATCTGGGCGACCGACAGCTCCGCCATGTCGGCCGCCTGGTCCATCTGCTTGGCGACCGCCTCCTTGGCCAGCAGCACCTTGGCCTTCTGCTCCGCCTGCGCCATCGACGCCTTGTCGCCCTTCTTGATCAGGTTCGTGATCTGCTTGCGCATCTCGCCGTCGGCCTTCTGGGCTTTCGCGGCCTCGCGCCGCGCCTGCTTCGCGGAGAAGCGTGCTTGGAACTCGGTCTGCATGTCGCGCGCGAGTTGGCGTTGGGACATTTTGGCGGTGGAGGGTGGAGGGAGGGTGGAG
>MUZK01003818.1:0-16929 GCA_003013055.1 Juglanconis sp. DMW523 | reverse complement strand
CGGCCTGGTGCGGCCTGGTGCGTCAAATCCCGTGAAGTGATCAATGATTGCGGAGAGCATTTCACATTCCTAACACGTTGCCACCAAGCTGCCACCCTGATCTGATAGTGGGCTACGGTAACGCTCCGGCGGCATTTCTCTCCCCCCCCCCCTCTCCCCCCCTTTCTTTTGCTATTATCAACCTACATGCGAGCATTTATATCCGGTGTGACTTGCTGCGTGATAGCGGGGAAGAGTTCATCATAATCAGTTGAGCGGATTAGAAATAGACACGACCCGGCCTGTAATGTCCTCCGCACTCTGAACAGCAAGACCCTCGCTAACACACCCCTATCCTCCTCGTTCACACTTCGTGCCCGTGTGCAAAACCAATATGCCATTCCCGAAAATCCTCATCGTCGGCGCAGGGCCCGTAGGCCTGACCACCGCCCTCGCGCTTCACCAGGGCGGGGTTGCCGCCGACGACATCCTCATCGCAGACAAGCGGCCCTCGCGCGACCTCACAAACGCCCTGTCCAAGGCCCTGAGCATGAGCGCCAGCTCGCTCGAGGTCTTCCGCACCCTCGGCATCGCCGAGCGCTTCCTCGCCGCGGGCATGCCCGTGCACAAGGCGCACTTCGGCGGCGGGGCGCGCCTCCTGGACCTGGACTATGACGTCCTGGGCACCAGGTACCCCTTCAACCTCTCCATCCCGCAGGCGCGGACCGAGGAGATCCTGCTGCGAAGGTGCGAGGAGGTCGGGGTCCCGTTCGCCTGGTGCCGGCGCTTCGTGGGCTTGACGACGTCGTCCGGCGAGGATCCGGTTGTGGCGGCGACGTTCGACAGGCTGGACGGTGCTGGAGAGCCCACCGGCGAGAGCGAGACGATCCAGACGTCGTGGGTGGTAGGCTGTGATGGCACGCACAGCGCCGTCCGCCAGGCCGCCAACATCAGCTGGGAGGGCACGAAAGCGACTCGCTACAGCTGGGGCGCAGACTGTCTAGTGGATCCCGACGCGCCACGGTTACTTACCGGGTCAGATGAGGGGGGCAAGGCGATGATGTACGCGCTCGGCGGCCCCGGCAAGGCTCGCATCATCGGGAACTACTCGCCTGCCGAGATAGTGGCTGGGCAGCGTCCAGGTGGTCCTGACGAGGAGTACGTCCGGAGGTGGGCGATGAGAACCTTCCACAACGACTTTGGCCTACACGACATTCAATGGACCTTTGTCGTAGGGGATGGCATGTCTATTGCCGGGACGCTCCGCTCCGGTCGCGTGTTCATTGCAGGCGATGCGGCGCATCAGCTGTTTCCTGCGGGGGCACAGGGGATGAACACCGGTCTCCTGGACGCGACGAACCTTGCGTGGAAGCTTGCAATGGTGGTCAACGGGAGGATCACAAGCCAGGCCATGATCGATCGCGTCTTGGACAGTTACACGACAGAACGAAGGCCTGCTATCGAGGCGATTGTCAAGAACGTGCAGGTCCAGATGTCGAGCATCTTCACCACTACCGTGAAGGAGCGGGCCGTGTCTGATTTCATTGCCGAGGCCTTGGATCAACCAGCATTCAACAGGCTTTGGTCGGTCCGCGTCACTGGTTTTGGTGACCCGACCGAGCCCTATCGCTCGGAAATAGATGGCACGCAGTCCGGAGATGAATTGGTGGGAACTCGGTTGACGCATATCTCGGATGCACAGGAGGATGCCTTGCTAGAGGCGGCAAGGCAAAACATCTTTCTCCTTGCTTCTGTCCGCGCTGGGAGTTGCGGACCTGATGACCCCCTTGCTCTCCTCGCAAACACGATATCGAAGTACTCAGACAGCGTCAAAGTGCTCGACAATGCCCTTGATCCCACTGGCCAGAAATGGGAAGGCGTTCAGGCCCTGCTTCTCCGTCCAGATCTCAGAGTGGCTTGGGTTCTTCGAGGAGGAAGCGACCCCGAGCTGTGCAAGGGAACTCTGTCAAATACTTTGTCGTGGTGGTTGGGAGATCGATAGACAGTCTGATTGACTCTCTAGGAACGGGATATGAGCCAGTCTCTTTGGGAAATCGGGAGTCCATATCGTCAAGTCAGGATTTATTCGGATTTCCTCCACTCCGTTTATCATGACGACCTCCTTCGATTATTCATGGGTTCCAGTGGCAGAAAGGACCTGCAGTGGCTCTCTAAGTCGTCTGGGCCGAAAGGATAGTTTTCCATAGACTTCTGCTAGTAATCCCTCAAGGACCCTTGTGTCCTCGTGTTTCTCCCTCATTTGAGCCTCTCTCTACCCTTGGTCTGCTGTTCGTCCGCATGGGCTGGATGCATCAGAGCACCATGGTATTGACGGTAAAGGGCACTCTGATAAACCAGATGAGAACCCTTCCAGTACGTGGACTGCCTGATGTAAGCCCCAGCCATCGATCCCCAAACGTCAAACCCTGCCCGGCCCATAGCCATCGTACCGCAGCATTCGCCGATTCAGCCTGAACCCTCCGCATCGCCCGGCTCCATGATGAAAGCATCGCTTTGTAGCAAGTCAGCGAACAGTCTGGATGCATCACTAGATACACTTACGCAAAGATGAACTTCTTGGTGCGAGGGTAACGCAACAACAAGTGCAATACCTCGCACAGTCGACCGGACGGCATTTCCCTCAAGACAATGGCTGCGTCAGGGTAACGAGCGAGTATGAGGTGGCCGAACCACATAAGCTTGTGCAACTCCACCGCAAAGTCCACGGCCTTAACGCTTCCCCAATCGGTAAAGTTGCCGCCGAGCCTGTCCAGCAACCAGAACCACTCCTCGCCATCGGCGGGTGGCTGCCAGTCGACCGGCAGGAGCTGCTCGTCGAAGACGCGGGGCTGGTCGTTGTACAGCTTCACTCTGATCCCAACTTGGCTGTCCCCCATGATTTCCTCCACCTTAGGGGAGAGGAAGAAAATGGTGAGGTCCTTGATGAGACGGAAGTGGCCAGAGATCACCAGATGCTTGACGCTACGGAGAAATCGCATGCGCTGGTGTTCCTCCCCAAAGTGTTCGACAGCGGGATCGATGGCGTCGATGTCCAGCCTGAACTTGTTGCTGGTGTAGAAGAACTCCAAGGTCTCATTTCGTATGGCTCGGTTCACGCGGGTGAGGGCTGGCTGCGATGGAGAGATGGGCACGAGACTGCCATCGTTGTCAATGTTGACAAGGCAGAGTTCGTAGGTCCTATTGCGGAGCTCTGCGGGGAGCTTCAGGAAGGGGAAGTGGGCAGCGCACTGGAAGGGGACGACTTGACCCTGCTCGAATGATTAACTCGTGCCCAGGAAAGCGAAACTTGGTTTGCATAAGCTAACCTCCTGGATGTCACCAGCTTGCGGCAGCTCGTCCACGGGAACGCGAAGATGCTGGATGTCCTGGTGTGAGGGTCAGTTGTGAGAGCCGAACAGGGCTGAGATGACATCCAGGATACGCTCACCTGCTCTGCCTGATTTTTGGTGCCTCGGGACCAGAACCGGGCTAAGATAGCCTGCTTGGTTCTGGCGCAGGCGCGTTGGAGTGCCGACATCATCTTCGGAGATGCAGCACAAGAAGGCCATTCGTGTAGAGGGTGGTGGTGTTGAGAAGCTAGGCTCGTGTGGCAGGATGGGAGAGAAGAGAAGGAAGCTAGCTGCTTCGAAGTTCGTTTCCAAGGTCAGGATGGTCGACAGGATGGTCGACAATGAGAAAGCCAGCAAGTGTGAGGTCCGTTTGCCGGTGGGGCTGGCCCAAGCTCCCAAGCTCCCAAGCTCCCAAGCTCCCAAGCTCCCAAGCTCCCAAGCTCCCAACCTGCAGCTAAGACACGGCTGTGAGAAACAAACCCTGACCCCTGTATCGTCAGCCTTGTGGTCCCGCTTATTTGACGACAAGAAACCAACTGTAATCACGTTACAGGACGGAGGTAATTTCATTTCGTAGAATATTTTATGTTACAGTGAAATTCCCCGCTGTACCTTCCCAGTCAGCCCCGTCCTGATTCTTGAAAGCAAAAGGTGAATTGATGAGAATATTTATTGACTGTGGACTGACCCGCAGGCAGTATTGTAAGAGCTCCTTCGGACTACACGGCAACCGTCTTTCGAGACCCAGCTCACCTCTTAGAAACCTGTTACCCAATTCTCCTCGTCCCTTTTCCCCTACCGCTTTCTCCCTTGCACTCTTGGGTATCATCTATCAATTCTTCACAACAAAACTTCATGTTCCCTACTTGCATTCACTAACAACGTCCTCTCCGGCAGTCGAAGCCTTCGCAACGGCGTCCTGCGCGTCACCCACAGCCGTATCAGATCTATCCGACAGCGAACGGTCAGTCATGAGAGAGAGAGAGAGCAAAACACATCTCACCGCGTCCAGTTGTTTCTGTGGGGGGGGGAACTTACGCATCGCCAGCAGAGAGGGCCGCATCCATCGCCTTCAGCCCAGCCTCAACATCGTCACGCCCGCTAGCAGGCGCCGCATCGCCACCGAGGATGGCGGACGCGATCGCCTGGATGCCGCCGTTGGCCTGGTCGAGGCCGGCTTGTGCGTCAGACTTCGTGGTGGCGTCTTCGACCTGGTCGATAGCGTCGCCGGCGTCACCGAGCGCGCCCACGACATTTAGGCGGGCAATGTTGCACTGGAGGTTGCCGATTTGACGGGGCGTGGCGGCGGCGGAGACGGCGGAGACGGCGAGGAAGGTTGCGATGACGATTCTGAAGGCGTACATTTTCGGATGGGGAATTCCTGTGAAGCTTGTGTGTGCTGGGCGTATTATTATATAGTCGGGATGAAATTTGAACGGGTTCAGAATTAATGCGATGTATATGAGACGCCAGGTCTGAGAGCACTATGGAAGAATGGATGGCAGATGTCGAGATGTCAGATGAACTAGCTTTCGAGATAGTTAGGAGTCGGCGGCTACTTAAGGTTCTGTCAAGTGAAGACGAATTCCAGATGATGGAAGACGGACGTCGCGAGTCCCGGACCCCTGTGCCTGTCACGACAATTTACAGGGGCCAGGGTAAATACAAGGTCGCGTGCCATCCGTGCAGGATCCACAGGGCGGTCGTTTGGAACTCTGAACAGTCCACATTGGCCTCTTCTGTTTAAATCCCGAGCCAAGGGAAAATGCGATTGGGTACCAAGAGCCCCGGTGTTCAAGGAGTTCTTTGCATCTGCGTGATCTGCCCGAGCCGTATGTTCGCTGTGGCGGTGTTGTCCACTTTTTGAAGCTGCCCAAACTGGGGTAGCGGGATCTGTTCCAGGAACCTTGTTTCGAGCGCTTGTTGCAACATCGTGCTGGTAGCCCAAACAGTTTAAGCATATCTGATCGCATCTCCTGAATCAAAATCTCAAAACACGAAGGGGGCCTGGATTGAAACTGTGGACAATTGATAGCTGTGCAGTTTCAAGCGAGGCTGGTATCAAAACCCGACCACAGCCACGTTTGAGTAGATGGGATGGTTTCAACACCTTGCTTGACTCAATCCCATCCCACTTTGGCAGCCGTATGGACAGCAGCCAGGTTTTGCTTGGTTGATTTGAAGTATTCACAATGACAAGGAACTAGATCGAAAATACGACACCCAGTTCCGGGTGGAGGGTGGCAACACCATAGGATTGAAGCTTGCTGTCCTCGCTTTGCAATATTGCAACACAAACAGTTGACATCTCAAATCTACATTTTGCCCAAACAGGTCTTGATAAATATATTCTGGGTTTAACATTGGCCTGTCAGTCCTCCGACCCAACACCTTTCAAGCAGGGGCAAAGTCCACCAAGTATCAAAAACCACATGGGCAGGCGAGATATTCAGGCGAAGATCGAGGTAGAATTTGGTAAAGAGAAAATACAAGAAACTTGAAATCAAAATGATTTTTGTATAAAAAAAAAAAAAAAAAAACCGGTACCTGAATAGAAACTGCGATACTAAATTGAGTGGCATCCGAGAGATGCTCGCCTTCGGTGATATTTGAAGCAGTGGCTCAATCTCTACGCCGAGGGCGACGACGGTTTCGGCAACGATTATGGGCTTATCCACATTGATAGGTTCCCTAAATGCCGTGAATCTGTCCTTGACTACATACATCCTTGAACAAAATCACATGGTTGAAGCCCAGACCAAGGCCGGCCCCTCTCGGACACGTGGATCACTTCCAAAGAGGTGTGGTCTGATGACGAGCTGGGCGGCCAGGTAGGTCACGGCGATGACGTCCCCACGGTCCAGGTTGGCCTTCTCCTTCGGTTGCGAAGGAGCCACTGTCAGTGGAGATGTCATGAGCGAAATGGTCAAATTCCGTCCAGCCCGAGTCTGGTGGAAGAGTAGATGTTGATGGTCATGAGTCTAAAGAGGTGTCGCGTTTGAAAATGTGTCTCGTATGCGGCTGCAACCCACGTAGTGGTCACATAGATGTAAATCGATCTTGAAGAGATGGCTGGACGCGTCAAATTTGGCGCACAGTTGCTTCGCACCTAACCCTCCATGTGAGGCGAGATTTGTGCCGCGTGCGGGTCACCAGAGAGACACGAAACGGCGAAGAATTCTAAAAGAAGTCACGATTACCGCTTGTCATAACCACTCAGAGCGGAAGCATTCGATGCATCGATCCCATCCAACTACTGCGTTGGCGGTAGACGCTTTCTCTGTGCCTAACCTGACATTGCCGTCTCGGTGCAGGTATGACGTTGAAATTCCGCAGGCGGGCTGACTCATCGGAATTCTGCCCCCTCGCCTGCGCTAACCTGATCTAGAAGGCGGCCAGCCACGTCAGCAACTGGACCGTGCATCTGCAGCCCCGGGTATAAAATTTCGCGTCCCACTCGCCCCTTGTGTTTAGTTTCTCTTTTTCTTTCCCCCATCCATGTGCACGGGCTTTACGCAATACAGTGAAGGTTCGCCTGAGTATGCGTTTTTGCTAGTTGAAAACTATAACATGACCACTCCTAGCTGACCAAGGTCGGCTAGGGAATCTTTGGAACCTGTCAATCTTCTTGCGAGACTCGCTTTCATTGTCATCGTCTGCTTGCAGGCGAGATGAAGAAGGATTTCCTTGCTGCGACATCCACGCCGCTACTGGTCGACCTTCCAAGTACGGTTCCTGTGCTCGACCGTCCGTCCGTGTCTGTCAGTCAAGGTTATTGTCGCTGTGGTCTCTGCGAAGATCTGCTGTCGAGCTAAGTGTATTGTGTGTGAGGCCTGCAGTCAGCAGTCTACCCAGCAATACGTCGAACATCAACTCGCTCTTCCGAGTTCGTCCTCAGCCCATGTGCACGTGAAGCTCTGCCCTCGCCACGCCGCGTGGTTGCTCTATCTTGTCGTCTACTTCGAGCGCAGACGTCGGCGTGCTGACTCTTCCGCATCTGATATGACCAATCTGATATGACCAAGATGGTGGTTGACAACCTCCAAAGGCGCGCTCTAGGCAACTACAGCGGGGCTGTATTACGACCGGCGTCTGTCCATCAAGCCCAGGACAGGGCAGTCATGAGAACCTCGCGGCTTTTGGGACAGCTTCACGGCACCGTAACCATCCACGAGTCACATCGGGACTCGAGATTTACTGTTTGAGCTGGTACGTAGCCTCAGCCTCACACACCGATAAGGGCGCCCGAGCTCGCCTCATCCCAGATCAAGCGCTGTTGCTTTTTCTTTTACTCACCTCCACGCGCTCACCAATTATGCGGTGAATTTCGACCAAGATTAGAACACCCCCCAGAACAAGGAAATCCTCAAGGGGAATGACAGCTTCACAGTGACTTTACCCGCGTGGCAATCCACTTCCACTAAGGTCTCGAGTCGATCTTGCCAGGTGAGCCCCAAGACCTCATCAAACACATGATCTTTCAACGTTGTCAGTGACTACGTCCCAACAGCTACACTCCACGCCGCTGGATCCCGTTCTGACCATGTTGGATGCCCGCAGCGCCCGCACTTTCAGTCACGTCAACCGCGCAGCCTCTGGCAAACAACCTGCCTTCAAGGTTGCCGCCGATTGGCTATCTTCGCTCTCGATGTTCTGCGCGCAGTGCTGGCGATCACTATCCCCGAGATCAACTGCGTGAGGTCCTGATTAGCCAGGCTTGCGGCGACTGCGGCAACTTCAGCGCCCTCGTCTCTTTGTCCCGGGTATATAATAGTCTTGTGATATATATTTATATTCCTTTATATTTTTAAATATAGCGGTTCTGTAGTACTACCGTATGTATCTGGGAGTCTTGTAGTGTATTTGTAGTGTAGCAGGAACCATTGTAATGTAGCGTGGTAGTAGTAGTACATTTAGAAGCCTGAACTGTGCTCTACTTACCTAGTTTTGTTACATGTCTGGTCTCAAAATTACAGTTGCCTGGTAACAAAAACATTCGTCCTTGGGCTCAAATGCATGTGCCAGATTTGCAGCAAAACCTGTCCTTCCACCCGAATTCAGTGATAGGTCTTTCCTTCCCTATTGATAAAATAATGCTACTGAAACAGTAGACGCGTTCACTGTAAGCTGTCTCGTCGACTTTCCAGCTTCTGAGCGTCAACTATAGGTACTAAGTACCTAGAGTACCTAGGTACCTAAAGTAGCCTTTTCTGTTCAAGACGGCTGCCGCAACGCCGCGGTGTCTCAGGCAGAATTTCATGGACTTCTTTCAGAAATCAGACTTTACACTCCGTGCACATTAGAGAAGAGCTCCCGTTTCCCCGTCCAATGATAAGAGTTTAATGTCTCTCTCTTGTTTTGCTCTCTTACTGTTAACGGCACTATGTAATCTTGGGTGCTAGGCTTTAGGCTTTCAAGCATCTTCCATTGTAAGAAGGAAACTGTTACAGCTTTTATAGCTATATGAACAGCTTAAAAAGCAACAACCACTTAATATCTGTGGTCCCAGAGGGCTGGACCTGTTGAACCTCCCGAGGACATTGATTTGTGGTGACAGGAGATACCATTCAACTGGGCTTCAGTTCCGCGGCGATAATTAGTCAAAGCACTATCGCAATTTTCGAGCACGGTGGACCGCACTGTGATGGCAGTCTACAAGGCCATGTGATAAACGAGCTGTTCGGCATGGTTGACGCGCACACAACCATATTGGTGAGTGAGTCAGAGTTTTAGTAGCAACGGCCGTTTCTAGAATTCTCATGGTCAAATTTTCGTGCACTCGCACTTTATGTCATCGACTTCAGTTCTGCTCAACCTTAACGTAATTTAATTCTACAAATTCCGGGACAGGGGATGATACTGATGACAGCTTGGGAACATTCAAGTGCTAAATAATTTACACCTCGTGGTTTTGAAGATATTCAAGGAGATTCTGTGTTTATGAGGGCATGTGACCGGCAGCCTATGGATATTTAGCTCTATAAGCCATAGGACGGTTCCCGTCTAGCGCGAGACTATACTGAGCTACAGAGTCTAGTACCAGGCCAGGAATTCATGTCTTCGTGTATATAGGAAGGAGCTCATATGAAGAATCCAATGAACAGTTTCCATCCCACTTCAAACTTTCACGTATTCTTTCCGAGCAATTCCCCTCTGCCAAACTTTTATATCTAATCTCTTGGGGTTCCGCTCCGAATCATCGCCATGATGACACACAAAGTCAACAGAAATAGCCGACAGAAGCAGAAGAGACGCGAGATGCAGGAGGCACAGAAGGCACAAGCGTCAAATGAGACACTAAGGACAGAGCCTGAACCCCATGATGGTAAGCCCCGAACAGAACCCCCCGCCCCCGAAACAAATGAAAAATGGTTCCACATACGCTTTTCTCTTCCTGACACATCTAAGTGATCACAGGGTACAGGGAGCCCCTCTCACTCAACTACACGGACAACGACAGGGAGGACTCCCTCGTCAACCACTTCCTCCGCGAGGTCTGCCGGAGCGCCGAGCCCCTCACCCACTTCGACAAGACCCAGAGCAGATCCACGATCATGGAGACGATCCAAGAGTCCAAAGCCCACACCCAGTCGCTGCTGTACTTCCTCCGCGTGGAGAAAGAGCGTCTCGCCGCTCTGATCCAGGGCGAGTACAGGGAGGAGGTGAAGGTCCCGCGCGAGAAATTGATGAAGCACGTCGTCGCGAAGATCAGGAGGCTCGAGTTTTGCGATAGCAAGTTCGTCAAGGCGGAGAACTTGGTTAAGGCGGGCAAGGTGGACCAGCTCAAGGGGTATAAGCACGGGGACTATCACCGGCTGAACCTCTTTGTGCACAAGACGTTGGGGAGGTTCGGGGAGGCTCCTAAGGAAGGGACACTGTACTTGACCGTCGATGGGAGTTGGGAGGAGCATCTGTAAGGAGACTTAGCTCAGCCTCGTCGATGGGCGGGATGCCGGTGGTCAGCCACTTTTGACAGGGCTTTGTTAGGTACTTGTCGGTCTTATGTGTATCACCACTAGAGCGATCTTCCTTCACATCTAAGGTTGGTTATAGAGTTTATCTCTGGGAATTCGTTAAAGTATTACATAAATTTATTCCAAATAGTAGTCTTGCTCAAACGTTTCATTGACGGAGAGTAATATGGCCGACTGGAACGAACAGGTGCGCCATGAAGCTGAAGCGCATACCTCTTGGGCGAGGAAAGACGTGAGCTGCGCAAAGGACCAACAAGGGCAGGCACAAAGTCGACATCCAGCACGGGTATGTCCTCGCGTGCCAAGGCGCGCTACAATCTAGTAGTGTCAAATAGTTGTATAGATGTCACTCGGTAGAGCCAGGGGAAAGGAGTCGCTCCATGCTTAAGACACCTCACCATCCATTTCGTGTTGGATGAACGGAACATCGACGGCATTTCTATAAAGAGCGTAAAAGGAAATAAGGGGAGAATGCAGATATATAGGCTTAACTACGAAAAAGATAAGTGTGGTTGCTGTTTTTAAAGCTGTTAATATAGCTACAAAAGCTGTAACAGTTTCCTTCATACAATGGAGAATGCTCGAAAGCCTAGCACCCAAGATCGCACAGTGCTTACGAAAAAGATAAAGGGTTCGAAAAGAACCTTTTAATAAGCCTATACCTAATTTTTAAGCAATAATGAAGTGTACGAAGCAATGGATCTGGTTCCACTCAAATACAATGCGTTGTAATCGATTAGGTTGTGGACTAGGCTGCCAAGACACCAGCGGAGGTTCAAGGCTCCGCTGCCGGCCGCCAAGTGCCGAGCCGCGACGCTGGTTACTTTCAGCCTTCAACATCGCATCTCCATCTCCACCTCGTCCGTCACGAATAGCATGATCCATTTGCAACTTCTTGCAAAATGAATCCGGTGCCTCAAGATCTGACGACCAGAGTCAGGCTGTAGCTTGAACACCTCGACACGCCCGGCAGCCTGAAGGTTGATCACACCCAGGAGCGCGCATCGAAACGCCCACGCCCACGCTTGGAGCAGTCCACCGACGACCACCCACTTAATGCGCCACGCACTCCCCCTTTGACAGACATGCCCTCGGTGTCAATCATTCCAGGTGAACCGACGACCGCGAGGGCACCTGATCAAGGGCGGAAAAGGCGCAATGAGGAGATGGACGCCGAAAGCGAGATGGAGATTGACGAAGGGAAACCTAACCAAGCCTCGGAGCCTGTGACTCCATGTCGTAGACCAGATGTCATGCTATCATGGCCTGCTACCTGGTTGGAGATGTTGTGCTGACGAACATGTCCTTAGATGTCGGTCCCGACGACACCCCTAGCAATCGACACGACACTCTCCGACCAGCCGCCCCGGTCCCCGCCCCCCGAAAACGCTCAAAGCCCAAGACGAGGGCTATCTTGGACAGGCTCCAGACGCCCGTCCAACTGCGCGGAAGACCAACCCTTGAGAAACTGCCTGCAGACGTCATGCACTTATACAACAAGATCCTCATAGCGAACGATCGGGAGCAGATCATACCGCACGAAGTTCGTCAAGATGTCGAGAAGGTCATACCGCTCGTCAGGGATCGCTACTTCTGCCAGTCGGACCCAGCAGACCATACCCGGGCGAAAGAGGTTTTAACGAGCCTGTGCAATATCATGGGCCGGGCCGAGGAGTCACAGATCCATCGGTGCAGTGAAGCTGGTTGGAACTCCCACGTCCATGAGAAGATGCTGGATCTGGTCTACAGTGCTGCTATCCCACGCAAAGCCGACGAGATTAGCATCCGCTGGGAGACCGTCTCGACTACTAGTATTTCTTAAGGCTACCAGTCACAGCGCCGCGGAACCCGCCTGCTCAGTGTCTATAGACACTTCCGTCATCTCCGAATCCGAGAGCAACTTCAGTTGGTCGCAAGTGCGAAGCAGTAGCGTTAAGATCGACTTCGTGCTCGCCGTTGACGTCCCTGAAAAAGATTCCCTTCGGAAGGCCATTACCCATATCACCAACAACCCAGGAGGCACCCCACACATCAACCAGACCGCCTACTTTCCCTTGAAAGACAATCCTATCGCTGTTTCCATCGCGACGAAGGCGGAGTCCGCCGCTACAGACCCTTTGGTGCAGCTCGGGATATGGACCGCCGCTTAGTACCAGCACATCTGTGAATTTCGGCAGAAGCTTATTAGGGCAGGCCCAAGACCGACATTCGGATCTGTACTGTTAATCCAAGTAGTAGGGCATGCCTGGCACTTATATATTACACACGACACAGCATCATCGATCGATATATACGGGCCCACGCTTCTCGGCTCAACCGGTGATCTTGTCACGGTATATGTGTTGTTCAATTCTTTGGGTGCCATCAAGGAGTGGGTTGGAGGTACGTTCTATGCTAATATGCGGTCTTGGTTGATGAGTGATGAGTTCTTTGGCGATCACGAGTATGCAGGACCGGTTGGCAGGGCAGAGAGCACCACAGCGCAGGCATGACGGGATGTCATTTACACCATCGCTAGAGATCAACATGATCCAACTCATGCGATTTGTTAATGACTGATGGTCTTCATCATATTAGGCTCTCAGATCACAACACTGGGCGGCCTGTCTCGTGGTACCATGTGTTCCTTGGGGATTCCGGTGGCTGGCCGGCACGCGTAGTCCGTCCTATTCCTCCAGCCCAAATCCTCTTCTGTACGCGAAGAGAACGGGACAGCCATACAAAAAACAGTCACCTGCCCAGGTGGAAATGCCCATTTGGCGATCAGCAAGATGCATACTACTCAACAATGGAGGACACGGCAAGTCGCCTCCAGACCGGCCATAAGTCTGAACTCATAAATAACCTTCTCTCAACTCTTCTATCCTGGTCTGCAGTGCAGACCATAGGCACCGCATCACGTCCATTATGCTCCTCGCATGGATCGCCGCAACTAGTCGTCGACCATGCGCTGCGCCACGCCTACGAGTTCGCCCTTCGTGCTCTCCCGTGGCCACGGCATCCGTGAGGCTTGAGATCTCCGACAGGCATGACACAGCTGACCACTCTGTCCTAACACCGATGGATCTTTCTGAGTACAAAAAAAAACCAAAAACAGTTGCCTATTTATTGTTTACTGGTTTCTATCTTCGTAGTGTTCCTAGGCACTGTTCCTTGAGGTGCGGCGGCCCGTTGACCAGGCCACTTGGTCTACCTCGCTCGTTGTACTACCGTTAGGCCTTCCCCCAGGAGCTTGACTCACTTGTCAGCATTGATCAGGTACTGACTAGAAGGAACGCAAGGCCGTACTGCGATCACAAAGTGAAGGGTGACGCAAGATCCGCATCAAGCTGCGGACAAAAAGCAGCAAGCAAGGTCCCGACAAAGTTGTCGAATGCCGCCGTGGTCGTTCGCGCAAGTATCCAATCTTCTAGTGAAAGTTATCAAAATGGGTATACAAGGACAAAAGTAATCCAGTTTGAAATCCATCATCCGAGATGATTGGGTTGCACGCCAGTAATGGCCCTTCGTGCGAGGGATGACGCCAGCTGCTGACATTGGATTGAGGGCAACTAGGTAAGCTCACGTCGTTCTCACGTTGCGACTGGGTGTCCGGTAAATGCACAGTGTACGTGCCACGCACCTGAGTGCTAATCAATCAAAAGAACGTAATGCGGGCATTTTCAGGTCAGCCCGTAGCTCGGCGGACCAACTGGCAACCATATCCTTATCTGGTCTCGTTCTCGAGGTCCTCCTCCCTTCCGGGCACGGTTCGCCTTGCGTATATCTTTCTCCACCTAGGCCGTCCCACGGACAAAGCCTCAAAACCTCATCCTCACTGGCTGCGCGACAGGTAGAGATGTATGTTATAGACCCGCACGAGTTTTGCGTCCCTAGATCGCATGTTCAGGCAGACGAGCAATCCAGGGAGATTTCTGAACCCTTTGTATTCACATCCGTATGCCAGGCGTGTAACTTGTCGTCAGATTGCTTAAAGGAATATGAGTATATAAAAATAAAATAAAAAGGAAGGAAAAGAAAAAACCTCCTAAAAGCCCCGCCCCCCTAAGATAATACTACGCCATCCCTCTAATGAGTAGGGGAGAAACACGGATATGTATCGTGCAACTCCTTAGAATTTAGTGTCTCACCTCTCAGAGGTGAATCTGTCTGGACCGACCGGCTCCTGTGTTCTACACGTATGCATTCAAGAGGCAAAACCCTACGAGCCAGATCGGGAGCTACACGACATGGACAGGGCGGGGAGGGCCACCACCCACCAAGCTACCAAATAGTGGCTCAACAGCCGGGTTAGGAAGAAGGCCACGCCTGATTGAGAGCTCACACTAGAGTTTGGGGATGAACTAGCCGTTCGCTGCCGGGTTTCACTGCGAGTTTATCAGGAGACCTTTGTCCATCTCCAGTACTAGCACAGGCTCCAAAGACGACCAAACCGATCAAGACAGCCGGCAGCAACCTCCGCGTCTTAGCGATACCGAGAAGTACAGGTGGGTTGTGATCCGCTAGCTGCTTGCTCCGGGCTCCTTCTCACTTGGCGTGATGGTCCAAGAGATCCCTCGGCCCGTCTTGAGACTCGACCTGACTCGGCTCGCTGACTGACCCACAGTCAAACTCGGAGACCCCGTGGGGAAAGTGGATAATGGTGCTGTGCTGTGTATCATAGAAAACCACCAGAGACATCTTCAACTAGAGGGTGAGAAGAAGGCGGGGCTGGAGGCGGGAGGCGGGAGCTCGGTGATTCGCAGATGGGACGCCTTCTTTTCTGCGGGGTTCTCTAAGAACCTGAGGGTCGTTCCAGAACAGGAGATATTGGATCCACGTGGGCTGACTGCTCCGTGAGGACGTTGGGTACACTGTATGGCTCTTTTTTCATACATTCCGGTCTTTACGGACCGGCCGGCCACGCTCCATGGTTCTCAACAAAGGCGTCAACATTTCTGCGCCGCTAGACATCCTGATGGCATGCGATGATACCCAGAATACAAAGGCCGGGTGCTATAGATAGAGCAAGAGCGGATTTGTCGTGACGTGCCATGGTCCGGCTCGGCCCTGGCTCGCCTGATTTCCATTCTCGAGTCAAACGACGGGAGATCGCGAGAGAAACTGCGCAGCAACACTAGCGAAGTGCGTGGTCTTTTCATGTAGACCTCTTGCGGCTCCGCCTACCCTTATTCAAGATCCTAGACTCTGTTAGAGTTTAGGGCCGTGACGGGCCGTGCAGTTCTTTGTGTGCATGTCGTGCGATTTGTTCGGGCTTGGCCCGGCTTAGCACGACTAACCGATGATCTGTTGTAGAAACCAAGAAGAGTGTGTTCCAGCTAGAGCCTCATGCAGAGCCTCGACTTATCTTGAGGAAAGTCCTCGTGCAGGGACAATGGCTGAGGGACGTTCTTGAGGGGACGGGGTTGCATGGCAACCCGTTTCCCACTGGGAAAGCTCGCCTCCATCAGATGAAGCAAGCTCCCAAGGGGAAATGTCCGCTACGACTGCTTCGACGTAGCGTCCAGGCCCACGACCGTGGAATCAAGTAGAAACTTCCCAGGTCCCACAAGGCTCGCAATCAAATCACTACTCTGGGATACTCGTCGCATCCCACTTCCACAGACTTCTGGGGTCTTTCGCTCGCACGCCTGAGGTAGTTTGATCCACCAAGCCCGCCCCCAGAAAGTTGCACGATTGCACCTTGCCTCCGTGTCCCACACACCACCGATCCAGCATCCAAGATGCTTCTCAACGACGAGAGGCGAATTCAGACCACTGCTCACGATTTCCTCTGGTCCGGAAAGATGAAGTGTGGGCTGCATCGGGTAGAGTTCGTGATGTTGAGCCGGACATGGAGCGTGTGGCCGAGCGTGAGTGGCTTCTGGCGACTCCTGTCGCTTGTGCGACCGAGCTGCAAGTGGTATCTGACGCCGGCATGGAGCAGGTCCCGGTGCATGTGAGGCCTGGCATTTTGCATGTGCTAGAAACCTGAGCGAATCAGCGTCGGGAAGGACGGCGATGCCCGGAGAAGAGTACGCGGCGGGTGCGCACACACACGGCTTGAAGCTTGTCAGACTGTACAGAGTGCTATGTACAGTACAATAAATAGATGAGGCAACGAAGACGGGATAGTGGCGGCATCGAGGACGACACGTCGTTTTCAGCGGGACAAGGGCTCCGAATGGGATCGATCCAGACTGAAACTGTCGATCCGACTTGATCGGGTGTGCAGGAACTTGGACAGCAGGTGCAGCAAGATGGGGAAATCCAATGTCGGGCGTTCAAGAGACGGTTGGTTCCGAGCAGGCGGCTGAAGAGGATTCCAGAATTTGACCAAGGTGAGACCCATGGCGATGGCGGAGGGTGAGATGGTGTACTACTACCTACATAGTATAATCTCGAAAGACATGTTACGGCCTTGGGGCGATGCTGCAGGGTCGAGGGTGAAGCTGAGCAGGACAGGACAGAGGGAACGCTGAAGAGGAATACGATGGACCAGGTAGGTGTGTTGGAGCAGGTCCTCCGAGAGAGAGAAGAGAAAGTATAATGTGTGACATGTCGTGTTACATAAGATATTAGAAGTCGAGAGAAAGTTGAGGGGAGCTGTCAAGCCATGGACAGGGGGGAGGCCCGGGGGGGAGGCC
>MUZK01003817.1:0-16915 GCA_003013055.1 Juglanconis sp. DMW523 | reverse complement strand
ACCACCACCACCACCACCAAGACAGGGCATATCACCATGACGCATCATCACAGTGCAGCACCAAAGCCTCATCTCTCTCAAAGACCTTGTATCATGAAAGATCTCAACCGGGCAAAGACCTCATCTCATATCCTCTTCACCAATACCATGACAACACCAGGCCCTCCCTGAGCACAATTGCCAGCTTGACTACCCAAACCTCACAGTCCCCAAGACTGCACTACAAGACCCCACGTCAAGGCTTTGCCATCACCCAAAACGCTAGGTGCCTCTATCATGATGTCATGTTGCTAACTGACAGACTATATACATTTATAAAGGCAATCCTGCTCTGCGACTGCAACAAGACCCTCCGAGCCTCATCGAAGACACTAGGTCTCTCCTCGAAAGACATCCCCATACCTGTCTGCCACTGCAAGGACTTTATGTCTTTGGCCACCGACAGTGGAGATAAAAACACCATCTACAACTTGGCCATCAAGCCCTGCACTTGTGGAAGCGGCGTGAAGCCATGCCGATCCCCTCTCCACATCAGGGCACTGAGCAGTCTGGCCGGCTTGTGCGAGGTCCAGAGGGCCTATCCCAAGGCCCTTCAGTATGCATCACTTCTGGTCATCATGGCTCCCCATGCCCCCGAGGGCTACTTGAGGATGGCAAAAGCTATACGCCTACAGGATCCAGCCCACAGACCAGATACTGTCAGCCGCTGTAATTGGATATATACCCAAGCCAGTCACAGTGTCCGCGCCCACGGTGACAAACAACACGAAAAGCTCCAGGTACAATCTGCCAGCCCCCTTCCACTGCTCATTTTAACCTCATGTTAATCTGAACCACACAGACTCTTGCATCCCTGATACGAAAGGATATCGTCCGCCATGTACCCATTGAACTTCAACAGATGATCCTCAGCCACCTGTGTTATCGTGATCTTTGTAGGGCCATGCGAGTATCCAAGGACTGGGAGCAGGCGTGCCGCAACCCAGCTCTCTGGAGAGAGCTCAAGTTTGTGAAACACTGGGGGTCCATGCGAGCCCGGCCGTTTCGTCCCGGTGTCCTGAATGACATTATCATTAAGCGATCTCAGAACCTAGCCACCAGCCTGACCATCAATGGTTTGTTTGACTTCGGCATCGACGACGCCAAACTTCGATCGATCCTCAAGGCGCTCCCCCGACTGACGACCCTTTCCCTTTGGGGCTTCCACTCGGGGATTGCATTCCACGAATATCAGTATCGTAACGACATCCCGGCTTTTGCCGAGTTCCTGGCTGCCATATTTGAGGGGGCATCTTCCAATCTGACCGCACTTCGTCTTGAGTCGTTTGACGACACTGACTGGGAGGTCACGGCGTCAATGCCCGTGCCAGTGGCGTCTCGACTGGCTCAATCCTTGAGAGAACTTACCCTTGTGAATCTTCCTGCTTTTAAGCACAACTTTGGCAACAGCGCTTTTTGGTCTACGGTCTGGCCGAACCTGGAAACGTTGACAATTAAAAACGGCGAATTTATCCGAAGCTACCCAGAGATAGCCTTTGAGGCGCTCATCCAGGCTACACCAGCTCTGAAGAATCTGACTTTGGACGCTTGCCGTTCGACCAAACAACATGGCACTGTCCTCACCTGGAGTGGCCTAGAAAATCTGAGCATTGGGAGCTTCATGTTACATTTTTTTCCGGCGCCCGCCTCACTTCGTTCTCTTGAACTCAATTGCCTTGGGGTGATGGATTTTCTCTTCCGCAAGGATCGCTCGGAGTCATGGCCCCAACGCCTGGAACACTTGCGTTGCCACGTGGACTACTCTGCTGGGATGAGAATGCCACTACCTGGAGATCTCGAATGCATTCGGACAAGCAGCGCCAATGGCACCCTTCGCTCCTTGGATTTCAACTTATCCGGGGATCTCCAGGACTGCCGTGACTTACTAACTGAGCTCGACCGAGTTCTCAACAAGGAGGTCATTCACACGATTGGCTGTCATGGCATGACATTGCCTAGCACCGTCACCGGGAAGGGCGGCTCCGACAGGATGTTCACGGACTGGATCAGCCCTGAGAAGTTCCCCAATCTCACGACCGTCGGTGTTTTCCCGGAGGCCAGCGATGGCGCCTGGCACCTCATTTGGTATCTGATGAAGGATTGGCCCAACATCAAGACAATCTACACGAGCTCTCTGAAGGGCGTCTACCGGGACGAGATGCTCGCTCGCGCTGCCAAGAAGGGCATCACACTCATCCACGCCGACCGGGTCCCGAGGCCCGCCTGAATAAGTCTACCCATCCGATACGGGCTGCCAAGGTTACCGAGGAGACTGGCTGGGTAGGATTACTCAATCAGGGCCTTTTGGGGGGGGGGGGGTGAAAACGACTTGATGTCTTTTTCCCATGGTTACCTCATTTCATGAAATTCACTCAAATGCACCTCATTCATCATGACGGCTGTGGCCTTTTTTGGACTGGTATTCGGAAATCAAGTGGCATGGCGCTCTCAGGTTGATACACGGCCGGGTAGGTAGGCGGAATCGAACAGGTCCGTGGCGTTTGGTCGGGTTGCATGCCTAACATAGCACGGTGTTGGCGGTATCAGACATGGATTTTAATGGATAAGGGAGAAAGATTGCGTTTTGGCAGGCATTCAAGGCAGAGAAAATCTGGAGGGGTCTGCGTGTGTAGGATATCGGTCGAAAGGATTTCGGCATCACGAACAGTGCTCGCTCGTTCATAGGCTCTCCCACCTGTGAGTCCTCGGAGGATACGGAGGAGTCAGAGAACGGCCAAGTGGTCGGATCTTCTCGGGTTCAGCACGGAGGCGTTATGAAATTCTGGCAGGACTGGAAGGGGTTCAATGACTTGCAGTCTACTCTGGTCTGAGTGGTATGGCTCAAAATCTTGGGAGGAAAAAATTGATTGCTTGCTAAGAGGGAGGGGGGGGGGTTGGATGCATTTCTTCCCACCAAGAGCTGGATGGCGCCGATGAACAGACACCACCAGACACTGGAGCACTCAGGTCTGAGTCTGGCTTGATATCCATGGCGCTGCTTTGCAGCATATCAATTGACTTGGCCCTTGGACAGTGACCCATCGATGCATCTGCTGAATAGCAATGTGCAACCAGCTCTCTTGTTTTGTCTGGGATACCGTGCTCCTCGATAACCCGACCGCATCATGCCGCGAGAAGTTAATCGAGTCCATAGGTAGGTTACCTAGGTAACTTAGGTAATAAGTGTTCCTGCCCAGGTCTGTTTCCAAAATATTTGATCAGGGGATCACACGAACCAGTAACAATCTGGTTTTGAGAACGGCTCCCAGGAGTAGGCATATCACCAGTTTTCATATTTCATTGACAAAAAATCAACAGGATAACTACCAACCACATTTACACTCACATTCACATTCACATTCACTCACATACAGACATACACACAAATAGACACACACAATCTCCAGCAATGGGTATATGCCTAACCAAAGAAAATGAAGAAAAAAAAACCAAAACCAGAAAGGCTCTCCGTTCTAGTTGCGGTATGACAGAAACAATGCTTATGCATCTTCATCACATCACACCTCCAAAGCCGTTACGCAAAAAAAAAATATGGTTTGCTTCAAACCTTCAAACGCTCCTCCACCCGCCCAATCCCCAGGGCCTCCCAGCCTACTCCTCCTCCCGCGGTCCCGGCACCTTCAGCGTACCTACGGCGGCACCACCTCGCCCGCAATCAGACTCTGCAGCTCCCACGGGCTCAACGTGCTTCGTCTGCGCGACGCGACCTTCTCCGCCCGGCTGCGCACCTCCCGCTTCCGCTTGCCATCCTTGGCCGGACTCGCAGCGGCACCCACGTCTCTCCCAGCTCCCTCCTCCTCCTCCTCTTCCTCCTTCTCCTCCTCCTCCCTCCTCCTCCTCCTCCGCTTGGCCGACGGTACCATCGTCTCCCTGCCGTCGCTGTCATTGCCGCCGCCGACGTCATCATTAGCAGTAGCAGCAGCAGCAGCAGCACCGCCAACTTTCGCAACCGACGAGGCCGCAGAGCTCGACTCCTCAACCCGCATGATAGACACCCCGCCCGCTTGGCCATTCTCATCCATGGAGAAGAAACTCCCGTTGCCGCTCCTGCTACTCCCGCTCCCGCTGGCGCTCGCGCTGCTCAGCCCCGTCGCGGCCGACGAGCCAGAAGACACGTCCCTATCGCGCTTGGTCGGATCGCCGCTGCTGACCACCCGGACGCTGCCCACGGTGGAGGTGGACGCGGTGGCGCTGCCCTTGCCCAGCCTCGCGGCCTTGAGTTTCGCCCGGACGCGCGCGGCATTGGCCTCGCGCTCGGACGCGGCGAGCTTGGCGGCGATGCCGGATACCGTGATGGGGGATTGCTGCGGGGCGGAGACGAGGAGGCCTGCCTTCCGGGGCAGGCGGGAGGCGGATTTGGCGGGCGAGCGGACGGGCGCGTCTGCGGGTTGTTGGCGCTTCGTGGTGGATGTGGAGGGGACGCTGGTGGTGTCCAAGGGTGGGCGCTGTCTGTCGGCTGGGGAGAATTTCTTGTCGGGTTGCGGTGTGGATGGAGGAGGTTGGGCTGCGGGAGAGCTGTTCGTGGGCCGGGTTGGGCGTGGTGGAGGGGGCATTTCCGTTGTGGACGATGCGGCAGCAGATCGCGATTTGGAGGGTTCTGCCTTTGATCGAGCGGCTCGGGAGGATGACGATGCCGTCGGGGCAGTGGCTCTCGTCGATCGTTGTCGTGTGAGCGGTTTGGCTGGTGTTTCCTTCTTCTCCTGTGCCACTGCCTTCACTGTCTTGGCGACCGGTCTTGCAGGTGCTGGTGCTGGTGCTGGTGCTGGTGCTGGTGCTGGTGCGGGTTTCTTGGACGACACACCGGACCGAGTCGACCTCGTTGTGGTCTTGGTTGAGGCCTTGGAAGTGATGGACTCCGGAGAAGGCTCCGGGAGAAGCACACTGTCCAGGGAGGAATTCGGGTCTGTGAAGAGACCAGAATTTGGCCGCGACTGGGGCTTCTCGTTAGATACGTCTCTTGACGTTTTCAACCTCTTCTGCGGTGATTGGCTTGCTTGAGTAGCATCAGGTGGTGGAGGTGGAGCTTCAGCAGCTTCATTAGGGGGGTCCTCGATGAGGTCCCCTGACCGTTTCCTGGACTTCTCCGTGATGGTTCCAGATGGTCTGCGATTCCCGGCCAGTTGGGTCTCTTCGAGGGGGGTGATTTTCGGAGGCGGCGGCAGTACTATGGACGTCGACTCCTCCACCCCATTCGTAGTGGACTGTTGAAGAATCTCGACGTTGGGCTCGGGGGCTTCCAACTCGTCCATGTCAATATCGCCATCGACGTCGTCCTGGAAGATGCTAGACTCGGTGTCGCTGTCGTCGAGCCCGTCCTGGCCATCCTCAAAGTCTGGTATGATATCGTCGTATTCGACGGCAGGGACAAGATGCAGTGATTCCGCGGGACTCGGCGGGCCCTGCGGCTGGGCGAGACTGCTCTGCTCCTCCTCTTCCTCCAGAAGCGTAGAGAGCTTGAAGGGCTCGTTCTGCACCGTCTCGTCCACGTTCTGCACACGCACGGGACTGAGCCGCAGTCCCATCTTGAGCTCCTCCATGTTGACGGGCCGGCCATCGGCGGCCATCCTGCGGCGCCAACTATCGATGAGACGCACTGCTTCCTGCCATCGGGTCTCCATCTTCTCCCAGCCGTCGCGAAGGCGGAAGATCTCTTCATCCCGGACGTCAAGCTCCTCTATGGGCACGAATGCTGGATTGCTGAGCATGGTCCGTACGTGACCGAGCACAGCCTCCAGGTCGGAAACCATATCTTCGGGGCTCGCAGACAGCGCAACAGCATGGCCGTCTCCGTTTCCGGTAGCGGCAGCGGCAGCGGCAGCGGCAGCCGTAACAGCGCCCTCGACTCCCCCCCTGCCCCAGCCGCTCATGTCCTTCAAGCTGCCGATGGTGTTTCGGATCAAGGCCAGCACCGTCTCGTTCTCCTCGCTCAGCCCCTTGGCCAGCTGAGTGAGGAAGCCGTTGGTCTCGTGGCGCAAATCATACCCCTCGTCCAGGGTGGACGCCGTGTTGGCAGCATCCTCGGCACCGATCTCACCCGTGACGTGGATGGTGGTGATGCCGGCGCTCCTCCTCTCGCCCCTCGCGCGGCCGGCGTCGGCGACAGCCTTCCTCAGGCCGTCGATCTGGCGGTCGCGTTTCCGGACCTCGTTGGCGCAGGCGGCGCGGGTGTCGGCGACGAGCTTCCTGGAGCGGGCGGCGTCGTCCTTGAGCTTGTGGATGGTGGCGTCGGCGGTGCTGAGCTGGGCTCGGAGGGCGGCGTCCTGGGCGTCGGCGATGTTCACCTTGCGCTGGGCCTCGGTGTAGCGGTCCTGGAGGCGGGAGAGGTTGTCGGACTGGCGGAGGGAGTCGGCGCGCAGGCTGCGCAGGGTGGTGGAGAGGGACTCGCGGTGCTGGGCGTCGCGCTTTGTGAGGATAGGAATGTCAGCTACAGAGAGGAGGGGAGGAGGGGAGGAGGGGAGGTGGAAGGCGCACGTCTCGTCGTAGGATCAGGTCGTTGACGACGCTCATGATGCGGCCCATGGTGTCGGCCAGCTCATAGTGGTTGTGGCCCGGACAGGCGAAGTCGATGCTGCGGCCATCGCGCAGAAGTCCTCTCGAGAGCAGCTGGTTGTTGATGTACAGCGAGGCTGTGCGCAGGTTTTCCGAGTCGATCATTGTGAGGGAGGCGCCGTGGTTACGGCGGTCATTACGCCGCTGGTTTGCGCGGCTGGGATGGTGGGATTGATATTCGAGATGATGTTGTTGTTGTTGGAGTTGTTGTTGGAGCCTCGTTGATATTACCGTCAGTCCGTCACAGAGGAACGAGACAGGAGTCGAGTCCCAGAGAAATGTGCAGTTGACAGGTGTGGGTGACCCTTGCTCGGGCTCGGTAGGGAAGTTCGAGGTTCCAGGCTGGTGGAGGTGGTAGTGTTTGGTAGTGTTTGGATTCCCACTACCGCGTGTGGGGCGGCGGGCGCGTCGCCGTCACCACGGCAACAGCCCAGCCCGACCACGCATGAACTTCCAATTTCTGACTTCCTACACGACAACAAGATGCATATCGTGCATCTCGGAACACCTTGCCCCGAGTCTTGGCTTTCGACGTGTCTTCTCTTGGCCAGCGACGTCTACACGCAGGTTTCAACACACATATCAATGCTGAAATAGATTTCGCAACTTCAGCTTCCCATCGCCACCAGGGATTCCCGACGCCAGCAGCATAGATTAGCCACATCGCCACCCCCAAGATACCCAGTACCATAGGAAGGAATATCGCACGCACCAGGCCTACACCACGCCCAGCCCCAACTCCCAGATGAACATATCCGCCGCCCTCTCCCCCACCGCCAGCGCCTCGTGGTTGGTGTTGGCCGCCACATTCCTGGGCACCACGCTCAGATCCGCAATCTTCAGCCCCGCCACCCCGTACACCCCGAGCCTGGCGTCCACCACGCCCATCTGCTCCCGCGCCCGCATCTTGCACGTGCCGAGCGAGTGCCACGTCGTGCTCACGTTCGAGCGCAGCCACTTCTCCAGCACCACCTCGTCCGCGGCCGAGTACGCGATCTCGGCCGCGTCCGCCGGGAGCGGCCCGGTCTCGAGGACCACGCACGCCGCCCCCGAGCTGCTGGCGAACCGCGGGTGGCAGTGCGCCATCTCGCCTCGGTACATGGGCATACGCCGGATCACTTCGCGTTGCTTCTTGTACCTGGATGATATGTGAGAATGACATCCGAGTAGGGGCGAGGATGAATGAGTAAAAGGATGGGGGGGGGGGTGACGGCCCAGTGGCTTGCTCGGGAGACACGTACATCCAGACATGCTTCTTGATGTCGAGCTGGTCTTGATCCGTGAAGAAGCCCGTCTCAAAATCCACCGGGTCGTCCATCTTGGGGCCCGTGATATGGATGTGGCCCCGCGAGAAGGGGTACACGCTGAACGCCGTGATGGCCAGGCACGGGTCGCCCGTCGCAAGGCTGGGGTCTCCGGGGAATCTATCTCCCTCTGTCCGTCAGTCAGACTGGCCGATACTGGTTGAGAAACGAGATGGCTGTTCAGGTACACGCATTGGCTTACCCGCCGACGACGCTGAATACCATCAGAGGCTTGTCCGGATAGTCCCTGAATTCCTTGTCCCAGGCCTTTTGGAACTCGGGCCCGAGCGCCGCCACCTCCTCGTCCGTGGGCCGGACCTTGCCTTGGATTTGCTGGCCGTTCCAGCCCAGCATCTCGTGGTTGCTCTTCAGCAGGTCTTCCATCTTGCCCATGCGTCCGAAGACAAGTCCATCCAGCGTATCCGTACCCTCCATGTTATTGAGGTACGGATAAGCAAGCTGTGATACTGCTTGTGAGCGCGTTGCATGTTTCTCTGATCATTACACAACGAGAATCAAACGGAACTGTCATTCCCACTGGCAACAGGGAGCCACGACGCGGACGAGCTCGAACAACGCCCTTATGAAGACGCCACACAGTAGCACCTGAGAGCATCGTTGATAATCTCCAGGCGCCAGCTTTCTGACGCAACAGTGGGCATGAAAACACCAGAGGGGGTTTTGTCAAGAGCCAGTGGAGTGATTCGGGATCAAGTGGCATGTCTTGAGATATGCTTCCAAAGTCTTCCCCTGGCGCTCCACGGAAACAAAGACGAGAGATCAAAATCACGAACCAGATGGTGGTCCTCATATCCCTTCCCGACACCAGGCAGATCGACAACCACAGGAACGCCCGCGCGCTCCAGGACCTGAGCGTCCCCGACGCCAGACCGCTCCAACACCGCAGGCGTCCCGCAGGCTCCACTCGACACCACGACGAGCTTCCTCGCCTTGACCGTGCGCAGCGGCTCTCCTGCAGCCTCCGGATGGAACTTCGGATTCGCCCTGACCTCGACGCCGACCGCCCTCTTCTCCGTCTGGTCGTCGTCGTCCAGCAGAACGCGCACGACCTGCGTCTCGACGAGGACGTGGAGGTGGGGGTACCGCTCGTTGTCGTTGAGACGGGGCCGCAGGTAGCACGTTGCTGCGTCCTGCCGCTTGCCCTCGGGCGAGATGAAGCGCTTCGCCCGGGACACGGCGTTGATGGATTCGAGGTCTTGCACGTCGGCCACCTCACGCCAGCCTACCTTCGCCGCCGCGGCGATGAACTCCTCGTCGATTCTCTTCGAGGTGTAGGTACCCAGGGACACGTTGATGGGGCCATCGTGGCCGTGGACGCCCTTGGGATCCTCACCGTGATACGTCTCGAGCTTCGGGACGGGTACGCGTCGTCAGTAAGTACGTAGGTAGGTGGGTAAGTGGCCGGAGGAAGCCAACGTCAAAGATCCAGTAGCGACTACTCAACTGACCTTCTTCAAGAACGGCATCATCTCGCTGGCTGACCAGCCTGGCATGCCCCACGAGTCCCAATCAGACCGCGGCGCCCGGCTGTACGCCATCATGTTCGTGGACGACCCTCCCCCGAGGACACCGCCGCACGGCAGGATGAGCGTCCTGTCGGCCACCTCCGGGGCCTTCTTGGTCAGGTAGAAGGTGTTGGTGGTGCTATCGGGCGCGAGATGCGAGAGGAACAGCGCCGGGACGCTGACGGTCGGCATCTCGTTGTTTGGGCCCCCCTCGATGATGAGGATCGATAGCCCGGGGTCGGCGTCGGCGAGCCTGGCGGCAACAACACAACCAGCCGTTCCGCCTGGTAAGGAGTGGCTTTTTCTCAGTACATATCAGTTGCTCGAGTCGTGAGAAGGGGTTCCGTACCACCTGCGATGATCACATCGACTTCCCCCAGGTCCTCCGGGAGTTTCGTGTAGAGACCCATGTTGAAGCTGTACAACGATGAGCAACTCGTAGACTTTCAAGCAACACTCGAGACTTTAGGGGTTTGAGTAAGACGGGAACTAGAAAGCTCCACAAGTTTCAGTCTCAGAGCCTTTTCTATTACCTTGTTGTTAGTGGGGAGACTGTCGAACTTGGGTGATGTGGCTGTGGTTCCAACAGGAGCCGGGCCTCTGCCCAACAGATACTGCAGCCAATCGACCACCAACAGCTCTTAGCTCTTAGCTCTTAGCTCTTAGCTCTTAGCTCTTAGCACTTCCTGGACAAACGCGACTCTCCCCCGCTCTTTCGGAATGCTACTGTGGAACGCCGAGTCCATTGCCTCAGCTGGAGCGGGGCCCTTTTTTCTTCTTTTTCTTTTTGATGCATTGTGGCGAGACGATTTCGCTTGACGCCGCCGTGTTTAGATACACAATGCATGTGCTCAACATTGGGCAGAGGGACCGATTTTTTCTGCCGTTGGTGGGAATAGCCAAGACGATATCGTCGATCGAGTCCACCGAGGGGACCAACTGTAATGCAATGGGTGGGCATGGTCATGCAACACGTTCCAGAATTGGAAGGACGGAGACCCTTCGTATCAGGTGCTCTGTTTACAAAGGAAAATGCAGTAACACAGCCCCAGATTGATCATTTCTATGGCAGTTGAAAGGGTGTGGGTACCTACCGTACGTGGGTAGCCTGTCCTAGTCACAGTGGTAGACCGCAGCCTAGACGCGTGCATGGCTCCTTTTCTGACTGTGAAGCACTCATGTGAGTAGGTTTTTGCATCGAAATCACTCTCTGAACCATATTGTTCCACAATTTGGGACGGCGGTCACAGGAGTCACCCCTCCCCCCCTTCTCTCTCTCTTCCAAGCTGCGTTCAGACGCAGACGAATTGGTATATGACAGGAAGTTGAGGTCTGTCTCACCCTTCTCAAGAGATTGATGCTTGTCAGGGACGATATAGTATCTCGTAATGTACAAGGCGTATAATTATGTAATATACTTTCTTAATCTTATGGCAAATCATGCACGGGCTACAGGGTTCACTGCTATATCTAGCTGTTCTGTTTTATTAATTCTCTAGGTACGCTTTCATACAGTCCGTCTTGAATATCTAAAGGAAAACATCTCATTATTCTAATTAAGCTTCTGTTTCGCTCCATCTTATCTAGTTGCAAATATGATCGTTTACCTATTATTAATATATCACGAACTGCGAGCGTCAAGCATGGGAGACCGCTGACACCTAGCACAGCCTTTCGAGTCGAAAGAAGATCTTCTGGAATTATGGATAGTGGGAGAGAGGGCCTTCCAGGGTTTGACTGACTTCATAGTCCCAACATATATACCAGATCCGCCCCAACCAGCAACGACCCGCCCAACGATGACGGCCTCAATCGATTGCGCGGAACCTGTAACCGCGGAACCGTCCTCGAAGATCAAGAATGCGGCGAGATATAAGAGCTTGTTGTTGAAATAGTTGTTGAGTTTTCCCCTTGGATGTATCAGCAAGGTCGCCTAGGGTGGACAAAGGGCGAGATAACCAAACCATACCGCAATGGGTTCATTCCTACTTCTCCCATGGGATACGGAACGGACAGCCATGGGAGCATGTCAATCTGGTTCCCAAAATTTTCAATAATGCTGGGACGCACATTTGCCGTCACGGTGTTGTCGAGCGCATACAGGAATGTCGAGGAAAGAACCGAGAAGAACGACAACAAGCCACCTAGTGCCTCTGATTTTGCGCTCGAATGCGACTTCATCTTGACCGTCGAGCTGGGCATTCAGCTCACCGCCGTCGGTATTTTCGCCGCCACCGTTGATCTCTTGGGACGCTGATGGCCCAAAGGAAGACGGTGGCTTTTCAGGGTTCGATGTTGAGTGCATGGCAGGTCAGTCCTTGGGAATACTCGGCGAGTGGAAAATTTCTGAGGAGACGAGAAAGAACACTTCGTTGGTCTCGCATGCGCGTTGGATCTTGAAAAGAATAACAGAGAACTGGGTAAAGAATCTTGATCTTCACGTAAGGGGTGTGCGTTGCACAGGAGACAGGGCATGCGGTTGCAACCACTATACCAACACGTGCATCGCTTGACCTCTGGCCATTTCGGCTCCAACGGTACGGCAAAGTCAGATAAGTAGCAGGTACCCAGTCAAAGATAGGACTGAAAACGGAGTACAAAACCTTCGTGGACTTCGTAGAAGTATTCAGGCAATCGAGAGTGGAGCCAATGTTAAGAGGCTCAGTGTCAACCGTAATATTCAAAGGTATGTTACGGCGGTTCATCGTACTGAACAATAGTAACGCCAAGGTGAATAAATTACCTCTTCTCCTAGAGATCGACGTCTATTTGTAGATTCGTCGACTCTTTGAGGCAGGCGATCAAGGTTAGGTCCACTTTGCAGAGCAAACTGACGCCACACAAAACCGTCAGCACACCTCTCGACGACCAGTCCCCCTTCGAACTGCAGACACTGGTCGTTGAGGCTGACGCCGCTCTATGCTTCGTTTTGTCAGAATTCTCTGGGTTTCCAGAGGGCCACGCGAGATGCGCCGGAGGTGTCAACGAGACTGTAGCTAGGATGGTGAGCTTACAGTCTCTTCAGACATTTCGATACTCAGTCACGTAAGCAAAGAAGACCAATATAGATAATTTACGACTCCCGGTCCATATTTTCAAAGATGCGGATCTCGGAAACGCGTTTAAGCACTTCAGCACATACAAAAGGTGGGCCAGGATACAATTGCGGTCGAGTTCAACGAGTCTGCCACCCTCCACTACACGTGAGTTGTGGTCCTCAAATGTTATATACTACGGGAGTGCTTGTGTTTCCCCTTCACGTAACAAGCTAACCCCTCAAAGGCGCTTTCCACGAGCAAGCCTATCTACTTTCTTCCCCCTGATGCCTCATATTTAATTATTGGTAGGGCTGAATGGCATCGAGCGGTCAATGGCTCGATGGCTTGGTTGCGGAGAAAAACATACGTACTATATAGGTCTGTAACCTACTAACCAGTGCACGCACTAGGGAATTCGCTTTTGCATAGTCTCCTCACTTGTAGACCACGGGGCGCGCCATCAATCATCCATGAAGACCACCAGACTCATGACTGATTTACTCCCCCATGGCAAGAACTCATCTTCGAAAAGATGTCGTTTTCAGGACCGGAAAGGATTGATTCTCTGGACCCTGAAGTCCACCGCCAACTTCCAACAGGCCTGGACTTCCTCCTCCTCGTATCTTCGATGACGAGGGACAGGTTGCGGACGACGCCGAACACCGTCAGGCTCCGGCGCAGGCGGGTGCTAGATGCTGCGGCGGAGAGGCCTGGCTGCGGCGGCATCGCCTGCTGAGGCAGGGGAGATCGCAAGCGAGGGCTCTCACTACGGCCGAGGACGGATTAGATGCCATATAGGCCCGTGCATTGTGCCTATGGGATCGACTCGCTCTCGGCCATCGACATACGCAACGGTCTTTGATGTGGATCTGCCCGTCTTCGAGATCTTAGGGGGAGCCACACTTTCCAGCGCGGGATTGTCTATTGCCAAGAAGGTTCAGCTCAAGAAGTAGGGTCGGTCGTTGCGTTGACTGCGTACACCGTGATTTGAAGTTACTGGATGATGAGTGCAATTTTTTTATTTTTTTTGGCTACATCACCAGGACATTTGTATTTGTGTTAAACTCCCCTCTGTGTGTGCGAGGGTGAGTGAGTGAGTGAGTGAGTGAGTGTGTGAGTGAGTGTCAGTTGTGTGTATATCGAGAGGCTTCGTTCAATGCAGACCGCCCCGCCCCAGAAATATAGGCTACTGGCCACCTTTACTTACGCCTGGACCGACCGAAGGGCTACATGGAACACTGCGTGTTTAAGGTCATTTCTGGCTTCTTGGACGAACCTATCTGTTAGCCCGTGTAGCTCTTACGGTGCTCCTGATTTACTCATGGCCTTGAAGGGAGCCGGGGGCGCTAAGCACAGCACTTCAGATGGCCGAGATGGCAGCTGTACAATAGGTAGACAGCAAGGCAATTCCCACTCCACTACCCAGCCCAGCTTACAAGTCGAGTCCTGGCTTAGGTTCGCAGTGGAATTGAGTTCAGCTCGTGATCCCAGAGATCCGAGACAATACCCCACGTCTACACGTCCTTCCTCCAAAAAAGAAATGCGGGGCCGCCTATTCAGGGATATCTCTCATCCCTTCCAACGTCACCGCCGCGCTCGAACAACGAAATACAGTTTGACCTTTTCCCTTCCGCAACATCCAGGTCCCCCTTTGAATGCCGACTTACCCGGCATCGACCGTCCTGAACATGAGACTCGAGCAGGTCTTGGTGGCGAAGAATCTCCACTTCGACCACCATCCAGACGGCTTCGGCATCGGGACTGACAGTCCGCGCCTGTCGTGGCGATATGCCACCGAGGAGGATGGCGAGGAGGCGGGCCCCGTCCAACCCAGCTTTTCGCAGAAGACCTACACGGTCGAGGTCCAGCGCATCGAGCTTGGGCCAGACGGCATGAGAAAGAAGGGCTTCGGCTTTCGCACGCACGTGGTCTCCGACGCCTCGGTCATGGTTCCGTGGCCCGAACCGAATCTACACTCGCGTGAGATGGCCCTCGTCCGCGTTGTCGGCCACGGCACCGGCTCGACCAGACAGCTCTCCCCGGTTCCGCAGCTGGACCTAGAGGAAGTTGGCATCGCCGATGGCGGCTCGGACTGGACGGACTACTTTCCTACGTCACCGGGCGCGCCTCCCCAGAGGAGACTCGGCGGCTGGACACCCGTGGAGGTGGGTCTCCTCGAGGCTTCGGACTGGAAAGCAAAGTTCATCACCTCGCCAGGTCCGCCGCCCCCAGAGGATGTCCCTCACCGACCTACCGTCTACCGCAAAGCTTTCACCATCGACCACGAAGACCCCAAGAAGCTCGCTGGGTACGCCAGGCTCTACATCTCGAGCCTCGGTCTCTATGAGGCGTACGTCAACGGGCAACGTGTCGGTGACCAGCACATGGCACCTGGCTGGACGAGCTACCATCACCGCGTACAGTACCAGACCTACGACGTCTCGGGCCTGCTGAAGCCCGGGAAGAACGTGCTCGCCGTCGAGGTTGCTGAGGGGTGGTACGCTGGCCGGCTTATCTGGATCCCCGGCCTCCGCAATCTGTACGGAGACAAGCCTGGTTTCATTGCACAGCTTGAGATGCACCGGTCTGGACTGCCCATGGAGCAGATCGTCTCGGATGCCTCGTGGGCCTGCCATCCGTCGCCCAGACTGAGCGCCTCCATCTACGACGGCGAGGTCTACGACGCGCGCGAGTCGTTGACAGGGTGGGCGGAGGCGGATTTCGAGGAGAGCAGTGCTTGGATGAAGCCCCAACTCCTGGATTTCGACTTCCACAAGGTGGAACTGGTCTCTACCGACGCCCCGCCCGTCCGGGTCACGCAAACCGTCCAACCCACCCACGTCTTCCAAAGCCCAAGCGGCAAGACGCTGGTGGACTTCGGGCAGAACCTCGTCGGCAGGGTCAAGATCCGCGGCGTGCAGAAACCGAAGGACCACCGCCTCCAGATCCGCCACGCCGAGGTCCTTGAGAACGGGGAACTGGGCACCCGGCCTCTCCGCAATGCCAAAGCCACGGATGAGTACATCTTCTCGGGCAAGGAGACCGAGGACGGGGAGTGGACGCCACAATTCACATTTCACGGGTTCCGCTACGTCGAGCTCACGGGTTGGTCCCTCGAGGACGAGGTGGCCCCGTCGGCAGACAACCTATCTGCGCTGGTGATCGGGTCCGACATGCAGCGCACGGGACACTTCCACTGCTCCGACGAGCTGGTCAATAAGCTCCACGAGAACGTCACGTGGAGCATGAGGGGCAACTTCCTGTCGGTGCCGACCGACTGCCCGCAGCGCGACGAGAGGCTGGGCTGGACGGGGGATCTCCAGGTGTTCGCGCCCACGGCGTCCTTCCTGTACGGCTCGGCAGGGTTCCTGAAGAACTGGCTCCGCGACCTCGCCATCGACCAGGAGGTCGCGAACGGGTGCGTGCCCGTGGTGGTCCCGGACGTCCTCCACGGGCGGCTGGGCCAGAACGACAGCCCCGTGGCGGTCTGGGACGACGCGGCCGTGCTGGTGCCGTGGACGGTCTACCGCTGGTCGGGGGACGTCTCGGTGCTGCAGGACCAGTGGGCCAGCATGGAAGCGCACCTGCGCCGGTCGGTGCGCCGCGGGCCTGACGGGCTCTGGGACGACACCCTCTTCCAGTACGGCGACTGGCTCGACCCCAACGCGCCCGCGGACGATCCGGCGCTCGCGCGCACCGACGGGACCATGGTGGCGGACGCGTACCTCGTGCACGTGACCGACATGATGGCGCAGGTGGCGGTGGCCATCGGCGATGCGGCGGCGGCGCGGGCGTACCAGGCCGAGTTCGAGCGGCTCAGGCGGGCGTTTGGCAACAAGTATGTCACGGCGGCGGGGCTGGTGGTCGGCGACTCGCAGACGGCGCTTGCGCTGGCCATCTGCTTCGACCTGCTGTCATGGCCGTCGTCGTCGTCGTCGTCGTCGTCGTCGTCGTCGTCGTCGTCGTCGTCGTCGTCGTCGTCATCGTCGTCGTCGGCACGGAGTCAGCAGCTCCGCACGGCCGGGGACAGGCTCGCGCGTCTCGTGCGGCAGTCAGGGTGCCGGGTGTCGACGGGGTTCGCGGGCACGCCGCTGGTGCTACACGCGCTGGCGCGGACGGACCACGTGGACCTCGCGTATGAGATGCTGCTGACGAGGGAGTGCCCGTCGTGGCTGTATCCGGTGACGATGGGGGCGACGACGGTCTGGGAGCGATGGGACAGCATGCTGCCCGACGGCACGATCAACCCGGGGGAGATGACGAGCTTCAACCATTATGCGCTGGGCAGCGTGGCGGACTGGCTGCATAGCGTGGTCGGGGGGATCGCGCCGCTGGAGCCCGGGTGGAAGACGTTTCGTGTGCGGCCTCGGCCCGGGGGCGGGCTGACGAGGTGTGAGGTGAGCTTTGAGAGTCCGTACGGGAGGGTGGGGTGTAGATG
>MUZK01003815.1:0-16904 GCA_003013055.1 Juglanconis sp. DMW523 | reverse complement strand
CCCCCCCCAACAACAACAACAACAAATCTACCGACGCGTCGTAGAAGGTAAGGAAGAAGAAAATGATTCAGATCACCACCACAAAAACATTATGTTGGTACAACGAACCCCCGCAAAGAGCAGGTAAAGAAGGCAACTCAGTTTTCCATCACTCCGAAGATGCAGCAAGTAGGTATTATCTCGCCAACAACTGACCAACGACCGTCTCCTCTCTCTCTCCCAGGACCACCTGACTCGCATTTTCCCTTTCTTCAGGGAATCAAACAAATGAGGGGGAATCAAACAGAATATCATTATCGAATAGAAGTGTGTGTGTGTGTGTGTGTGTGTATGTGCGTGTGTGTATGTGTATGTGTAACAAGAACAACAAACTCATCCCCCAACCCGGTCCTGGCTGGTCTTTTCCCCATCCCCCTTTGTGATGGCCTGTCTATACACATGGTCCCTTCACACACAAGAATTGAATTATCTCGCATCCTTATCGCACAGCCAATGGGAAAGAACATCCTCGGTACACCAGATGAGGTTGGGTGGTATCATGATCGCATCTTCCCTCCATCCATCCCAGATAAACATTTCCGAATGGATTGATCGAACAAACTGTGGTTGGGTATGGTCTTGGTGCGGTGTATCTCACTTCGCTGCTCCGTCGTCCATATAGACACGGAGGATGGCATAATGTGATGGTCAGTCGGAATGGTGATCGCTGCCGAACGGCCCCCTTGTACATCTCTCAGCCGTAACGAGGTGGACGTGCTGGGTGATTCCCAAACGCCACCCTCCTCTCCACATTCGACTCGCTGATGTGCCTCACAGGGTATGTTGACACTTTGAATTAGGAAGTTTCGTCCTATCACCACATTCAGGAGCCTCAGCGCTCATCGTCGGCTCTGGCCTTCCCTCTCCTACGGAAGAAGTCCATAACCCTTCTCGCGGCGCCACTGCTACCCGCATGATCGTGCCGCTGACTCTGCGAGTACTCGTCCGTGTCATACGCATCTTGGAAGTTCCGCTTGTTCTTCGACAGGATCCCGCGGCCACTCTTATTGCTCTTCCTGTTGATTTGATCAACCGAATAGTCCGATTGGTTCGTTGGCCGTTGGATGTGCTCGGTGGACGAATCCGAGGCACTATTGAACATCGCTCCCTGCTGCACACGTGGCTGCTGGGCACCTCCTTGTTGTCTCTGGTAAGGGTTTGCACTGTACCGTTGCTGGTATTGCTGAGCCTGGCCTGGTGCTGATGTAGGCGCGGGTCCCTGGTTGGGATACTGCAGCTGAGCGTACATCCCGTCCAGGTCGGCCGCACTTGGCGCTTGAGGCTGGTCTAGGTAACGACCGTAGTCATCGACCTGTGGTGGATCCTGGATCGGCAGGCTCGGCTGAGAACCACGCGAACCCTGGTCATCATCCTTTCCAAGCCCAATGGCTCTCAAAGAAAACGAGTTCGGAAGCAGTGAAAACCGCCGGTTGCTCTGCTTGTCGAGGGATGTCTGCGACCCAGTGATGCTCCCAGACCTCTTTTTGCCCAATCCGAGCGAGAAGGACCGCCGCGACTTCTTCGAGTCCATCGATGGGCGTGGCACAGATTCGGCGTCATTGGCAATCGGCTGTGTCATGCTGACAGGCGGATACTTCTTCTCCCCCGTTCGGCCCAGCTGGCTCTTGCGGCTCCTACTCCCGAAGAGCGACCCGCTCCGACCGAATATCTTGCCACCAATCTCACCGATAGTGTTCGATCGCCTGTGACCCTTAGAGTCGTTGCTCGCTTCCGACCCAGAATAGCCGGAGGTCCTCGAAACCTTGCTTGGGACGCCGCCGGATCTGCCAAAATCGGTGCTCTGCGTCTGCTGGTGGGTAGGAGGCCGCTCGTTGTAGCTCGTGCGACCCGCGGGTTGTTGCATTCTTCCATGCGCGTTAGTATTAGCAACCATAGCGGCGGATGGTTGGGCGTACGTAGCTCTCCCACTTCCCAGACCCATTGAATGAGAGGAACCACCGGTCGTAGGACGCCCGGTAGCTCCCGCAGTCGAGGCTATGTAGTTACCATCAGAAGTTGCCCGAACACCCTCGCGACTTGTTCTGGTCGGGGGTATGTTCTGGTTGTTCATATGCGTGCTTGGCGGTCTCCTACCAGCGACCGAGCCGTATGGTTCCCTCACTGGCGGATCCGCGGGCAACGGCTTCTCAGACTGCACCTCCACTGGACCCTGGCTGCCTGAGCGCGCTCTCGACTTCGAGGAGGCACCGTAGGCGTTCGCGGACTCCCCGCGCTGTGTTTGCGTGTTCGGCGCGACATATTCGACCTGCACAGTCCTCCTCTTGTTGTCCCGCTGTTGCTTGGCGTAGGCTGCAGCCTCAGCCTCGGGGTCGACGGTGCCTTGCTTGCTCGTCAAGCCACCAATGCCTGGGGCAACAGCAGTGGTCTTCCTGTTCGATTCTCTGACGGAGGCGCTGCGACCGACCATCGGGCCCTCCTCCTCAGCCGGCACAGTGGTGTTCTGAATCTCTCCTGGCGTGGTCGTGCTGCTAGTGATGAACTCGACCACATGAGCATACTCGCTCAACCAGCTGTGCCGAGCAACCTCGAACAAATCGGCACGTTTTCGCGGGTTCGGGACTAATATCCGTCGCAGAAGATCTCGTGCGTGAGGTGTTACATATTCGGGAAAGGTGAGAGGGGTGTTGACAATGTACTTGTACAGCAGATTGATGTTGTCGCCTTCGGGGTTCGCGGGATCGTCGTCGAAAGGTAAATAGCCTGCCAACATTGCATACTGGTATCTCGTTAGCTGTTTCAGAAGCAAGATACCGTGCAGTCAACCCAGAACCTACCAAGATCACGCCACAGCTCCAGACGTCAACTTTCCGACCGGTGTACAACGAGTCGCTAACAACCAACTCCGGAGCGGCGTAACAAGGACTGCCACAACTGGTCTGCATGAGATCGCCCTTCCTCATGCCGTTGGGTTTCGTTTGGTTCAGACCCATGCGCTTGACGAATTCGCGGTCGCTCAAGTTGTGCTCCTCCTCGTCTGTGAGCTCCTCGGTCGGGTCGAAAGTATTGGCGAAGCCAAAATCAGTGATGATGATATTGCGGTTCCGATCCAGCAAAAGATTCTCCAGCTTCAGATCTCGATGCACGATGCCCTTCTTGTGGAGATAGCCAACACCGGACACAAGCTGGGCGAACAGCCGTCGGGCTGCGTTGTCCTTCAAGTACCGATGGTTGAGGATGTAGTCGAACAGCTCGCCGCCTGAAGCATACTCTAAAACGATGCCAAAATGTCTCTCGGATTCCTCCATCTTGTGTAGCCGGACGATGTTCGGGTGGGTGAGCTGCTTGAGAATCGCGACCTCACGCATAATCTTGGCCATGCGAGATGGATTGCTGCCCAGTTGATCCTTCTTGATCAATTTGATGGCGACCTGGGTGTCCGAGTAGTTAGTACGGAGCGCCAACGTCTGTGAAGAGAACGGCCTTGAAGCTCACCTGCACACCACCCTCCTGCTTCCAACCAAGCTTGACCTTGCCAAACTCGCCCTCACCGATAGTGTTGCCCAGAATGTACTCGCCGAACTTGGTGTGCTTCTCCCGCTTGCTGAAGTCGTGCCTACTCCGGCCGCCGCGCCGAGTTTCCTCACCATGAGGCTCGCTGGGCGCATTTACCAGCGTGGCTGCTTCATCCAGAGTCCCGGTGTGGTGCGGTTGTGCCAACGCGGCGCGTTCGCGCTCCCGCTCAACGTCTCCCTCGGGCGCGGATACCACCATGCTATTTAAGATCTCGCTTGCTTCTCGGGAAGGACCCGCCGGCGTGGACGAGGCAGTCGATTGTGATCGGACAGGCATTGAAACAGGGGGGCCTGTCGGTCGCGATACGTCTCTTTGGCTGCTGTTTGCCTTTTGTTGTGTTTGCTCCTGGCCACTCGGGAATCCTGATCTGCGACTCCTCGCAACATCGTCCTGATAGGGCTGGCTCGCAGCGGCCTGTCCATTCGCGTCCGCCGCGGCATATCGCTGCGCATTCGACCGCTCCCCCCCTTGCGAGGATGGCTTCCTCGAGTTAGAACCATTGCCAGTACTGTTCGGGGTCTGCTGGGAGGAGGTGCGAGGGGGCACGGCGGAAGGCATGTTCTTGCGTCGGTCGGAGGAGGAGGGCCGGTCGTAGGAGGTGTTGACGGGGATGGGGGACGCGAGAGCGGCGCGGGAACTCATTGGCGAATTGCTCTGTGACGGCACCTCTCCCTTGTTGCCGCTGAGGCCGTCGCTGGGTTTCCTGGACTGGCGTTTGGAAGCTGAGGGGGAGGAAGTACTGTTCTGCGAGGTAGCATGATAAGGGCCTCGGCCTGGCGATGCGGTTGGCTGTTGCTGTTGGCGGCCGGTGCTGCTCGGTGACGACGCGATCAGAGGCGGTGAGCTGAGAGTCGCGACGGATGTTGCTGTGGCATGGGGCGCGGATTGTAATGCAGCAGACGACATTTTCCCACGCAGGATGCGCGGAGAGGAGACAGGAGGTCTCGGAGCAAAAGGTCTGTTAAGCCGGTATGTCGGAGGTCCAAGGTGCGAGGGGTGTGAGGTGCGAGGTGCGAGGGGACGTGACGTGACCAGACGAGGGCGGGTGTGGTGGATGCTCAGCTGAGCTCGACTGGACACGGACGGGCGTCAATGGCTCCTCGCACTTGGACTCGCAGGACCTTGCGGGATGTAACCAGAGCGATTGATTATCTGACTTGAGCTGAGTCGTTATGTTGGGCGCAGTCGCACGCAGCGGTCGGAAAAAAGGACGAGTGGTCGTAGGACGGGTTGACGGCGGGAAAGGGAGCGGACGTTGGGCCGGTAGTGGTGTTTCGGGAGACGATTAAGTCTTCGCTCGGGTAGGGCACCACGCAGACTGGCACGCACGCACGGGTGGGATGCGGAATGGCGGGTGTTGTTGTTGGTTGGGGGAGGATGGGTTGGTTGGAGGAGGGGGAAGAGGACTGCAGAGATGGGGAAGGGCTAGCTTGGCCCTGGTTGATATCAAGCTGGTGGTCCGTGGTGGCTGCGCGCGCGGGTCTTTCTTCCCCTTTGGAGACGAGATTGACTTGAACTGGAGAAGAGTTGGACGAGGGCACGGATGCGAGTGCGGGCCTGGGGCTAGAAAAAAGAGTTAAGGTACGGGGGATGGCTCGAGTAGTTTTTCTGAGAATCTTGGACAAGGCACAAGGATGTCCTCGGAACCAAGACGTGTGTCCAAGCTGGCGGTAGCAGTAGCGGTAGCGGTGGCGGTAGCGGTAGGCAAGGTAGGTTGGGTAGTCAGGTTAGGTAGTGACGGTAGGGCAGGATCCGGACTGTAGGATAGTCAAGTATTATGCCCTGCAAATTATCCAATAAATGTCCCGAATATGAACCTCGCAATGCAGTCAGTCAATGAGTCGCTCCAGGTCGCCAATCCGTCTTTATGCTATCTGTATCATGGCTGCCCTGGGACGTGTTGATGTTGTGGTTGTTGGTCGATGATTGATCTTTTGCAGCTGCGCAAGATGTTGTTGGTTGGGACGAACGAGAGGCGGTCAAGGGTCGACAGGTCAGGGTTTGGTTTTTTTTTTCCCTTCTCCCCTTCTTGTTCCTGGTTTTGTTTTTCTTGCTTTCCTGCGCCTAGCAATTGCTGTCGACCCTCTGTCAGGTATCCGTACTCCGGTCTTTGTCGACTCAGGTACGGGCAGCTTGCATGCATGCGGCTCGGGCGCGACTTTCCGCTGGGTACGTTGGGCTCACCTGGGAAAGGCTTCACAATGTCTGCAATGTTCTGCAATGTTCTGCAATGTGCTGTTGTTTGGGGCCCAATCTTTCCTGTCCACCCCTTTCGTCAGTGACGGTGGCAGCTGGCGGCTCGGGCAGGCAGCGAAGCGCGATACGATGCGAGGCGACGCACGTCGGCTGCTGTTGCGGATCCAGCGTTGGCGGTTGGCCTGGGCGAGGAGATTGAGTGAATTACTTGGATTATTTTTATCCGTAGGCGCGGCCGTGGTGCAGGACGCCAATTCCGGGCGGATGTCGTGGTGGTGGTGGTGCGACAAAGGATCCCGATCCCTTACGGAATAATAGTGCCTGGGTACCTCAAAAACGAAAGACGAACGGACTCGCGCCGTTGATGCCGACAAGGAAGGGGGGCGAGGATCCTCAGGAGGGAAACTGACGACAATGCGAAGGGCAAAGAGGCGAAAGGGAGACCCCCGAGGAGAGAGGTTGGGCTGTCAGAGAGGATCCGAAAAAAGAATGGGCCCTCTGGTCACTGTGTCAATTGGCAATGTCACTTCGCTCACTTCATGCTTCACATGTCCATTGCACACGGATCACCGTGACGGCCTTGCGCCCGTTCTCTCGCTCTGCCTACCTAACACTGCTCTGCACACGGGGCCGCCGTACCTAATTCCGTGCAGAGAACAAGTCGCTTGTCAAAGCGCGAGAAGGGAGAGAGGCTACGGGAGGCGCCTTGCGTAATTTCATTAAATTGACGACTCCGTCCCTTGTGTTCCTCTTGGATCTTCATTTTCTTTTTCCCTTCGCCAACGCCTCGCCAATAGCATAGGCGAATATGTCAGCCCGATCAATGCAAACCCTCATCTCGTTTTCCGGTGACCAAGGGGGAAGGTCCGCTCGCTCTATCCGTGCAATCCCGTACAACAAGATTCTGCATCATCCGTCTATTCAGAGCAGCCGCCTATGCAAGTGGACAACTTTGAGTTCTCGATCATGATGGTCAACCACCCGAAACCCGCGGACCGGCCACTAGGGCCATCGGGGCCATAGGGGCCATGCCTGACCGTCCCCTGCGTACCTCCCTCCTGGTACCTAGGTACCTACCTACCTAGGCAACTAGGTACCAGGAGGTAGGTAGCATGGCAGCTTGGCCTGGAGGCAAATCACCGCTTCATGCATCCTGATCAGCTTCGCAGCCGTTCGTTGCGCTTCTCGGAGAACAAGAAACACCGGGTGCAAATTCTAAATGTTTCCCAGCTCGGACAGCACAGCATCGGATCTCTGAAGATGACAAGCTTCCTTTGATCGCCGTCTTGTCTCAGCCAAACCATCCCTGCCCGAGGCACATCTTGTCGAGTTTGGAAATCTCACGGTAATAATAAAGTGGGTTTTCACGGACCAGCAATGACACAACGACCACACGTCGTCGTACATAAAACATGAATATGCCGGACGTGCTCATCCACAAGAGAATGAGAAAGACTTTTTTTCCCCTTCATTTTTTTTAATAAAAGAATGGGGACAGGCTCGTAGCCCTCGGGCGTTGGCTGTGCCTGTACGTCTGCAGCATGCGCGCAAGGAGGGTGCAGGTACGTGTGACATTTGTGTGCTGTGACTACTACCTTCCCGGATCCACGATAGCCTCAAAAGATAGATCACCTGCACGCGCAGGTATGCCATCCGAACAAGTCATGCTCCAAGCGCTGTGTTTTCTCCGACGGATCGCAGCCTCATTCCTTCATTAGTCTCGGTCGCTCGACACCGCTGGGCTGGTATCGAATCGCGTCGCATGAAGTATCAATCATCCCAAGCCAACGACGACGATGCCCCTGGACGAACATCTGACTGGAGATGTGTGTCTGTGTGGTGACTCTCCACTTTTGTCCTTCTAGAAATGAGATCGAAGAACATGAGACTGCTCCTATTTACCCAGCCACAGGACTTTCCCCTTTCCGCGGAACCCTTTTCATCATCCTTGGCATCGCGACAGGAAATTCCCGTCTGAAGTCCAAAGAAATGCATGTGGCTGGAGAGAAGGGAAGCTCTGCGAGAATGTGTGTGTGTGTGTGTGTGACAAGCCGGGGTTGAGACAAGAGATTACGTCGAGGAGTCCAGGAGCCCGGCTGTTCCTGAATTACTTTGCAGGGACAGGGGTCTTATGCACGGCAAGCTTCTCTGATGTGGCTAGTGACGCCCTGGCCTGTGCTTTCCGTGGATGTCGGGGGTCGAAAGAGGGTTGAGAGGTTGCAGCACAAACCTTGCAACTCCCGGACAGTCAAGACGCGCGCTGATCACCACAAAGACGTTCGTCCCATCCTCAACTGTCCCATCGTCGGCAAGTTGACACTCCGGCTTGATGAGAGTGACAACTGCCACAGTATCACCTACAATCTTGCAGATTCTGCTCTCCAAGATCCGGACATCCCTTGGCGATTACGCCACCCACGACACCACGACACCACGACAGCGCGACAACGAGCCCCAGCCGTTTCAACCACTTTTTCTGGTGTGGCCCCGGCCGCATGTTTCGTCCAAGCAGGCATTGATACCTACGTACTGTGTAATGTTTCCCACTCACCTCCTGCGCCTGCGCTCCTGCCAGCCTGCCACCCTCCCAAGCGGAAGCCAGCGCATGAACGAGTCCGCCAACAGCCGGAACGGGAGCAAAGATCGCCACGAGCCGCGCAAGACCCTCCGCCAACCGCTTCCTGATGCTATTGAATGCGCATGAAATTATGACCATGGCAACGAAATAATTGGTGCCCGACCCCCATCGCATTGCCCAGCACCAAGGACCTGTTCAGTGTGCGTTCATGTTAAAGGCGCCTGATAAAACACCCTGATACCTGCCGACCTCATCACACCTCGGGTGCTCCACCTTCTAGTCGCCTTCTCCCAGTCTTCTAGTGTGGTCGTCGAACGGCGTCTTCTTCAGCTGCGATCTACCTCCATCTGTCGATGATACGCAGTCCCTACTTGACTAACACCCGCTTACCGGTTCTCGCAGAGCGTCTGATAGAGCCAGGAGGTCATGCGCTTGGGTCGCATCGCACTGCATTGAAGTCGGAGATGGACGTGGCGTCCGGGGGCAGGGGTGAGCCTGACAGCCCGGGCCTCAGCTTTCACTGGAGGCATCTTGCCGGCCGGAGACCTGCATTGCTTTGGGTTGCACCCAAGTGTGTGCGGCCGCGGGAGACGACTGACCGCCCTGATGGATGGGTCTGACGACTGTGGGAGATCTTGTCGTGGGTATCGCGGTTTGGGAGTAGCTGACACAGGCTATATGCATGTCTTTACGGGCTGGCAATAGACAATGACGACGGCGCGAGCCACGAGTTCAGTGTATTGGTGATCATGAAGACAGCTACATACTTTTACCGGCGCGGGAATGGAGTACGAACTCCATTCCGCCCGAGGCTTGAACATGACGAGCCTGGACTGGCGATCCATCGCGAGCCAGGACGCGTGAGTGACTCACCCCTCGTTTATAATACCGGGCGATCGAAACCCCCTCCTCGCGGCCGTGACTCTTCCAACAGCGCGTGAAGCTGGCCCCGGTCCTGTCCGATGCAATGCCTTTATGGAAGACATATTGACCCGGCACAAAGTCCGTATAACCGGACTCCATCCGGAACACGAGGCGCCAGAAGGACCTGACCAGACCCACAACCCCGGACTTGGCCGAAGGAACCGGGAACACCGACCTACCGGGTTCAAAGGGGCCAAGATTCGCCTATTACATACCCGTCAATGCACTTGATGCCGCCGAGGAAATAGCCTCGAAGGCGGTCCCAAGTAAGGAGACCACTGGCCGCGTAATCTTTCGGGCTCTAGTGCTCCTCGCCCATAGTTAGGTGCCGAGGCTCAACGACTTGGACGAGAGATGGCGATGGGGTCTTGGCAAGACCGTCCTCCATGAGATCCAACGCCTTGGGTGGGCGACGCAGACGGCCTTTACGCGACATGATCCTGCGCCCGGTCCATGGGGCCAAGGCCACCCAGCGAGGTGGTGGCATTGTGCCCCCGTAGTAGAATAGAACCATGGCGGCTCGTCACTTCCGGACAGTAAGAAGAGGCTCTGTGCAACGTCACCATATTCATGACAGACCACAGATGCTCATCACAGCTTGATGTTGACGTTGTACGCATCCAGCGCAACGGCCACAACCGTCAAGATCAAGCTGTACATCACCAGAATACCCATGCTCCCCACGGGGCCGACATCCAACGTCGGCACCGTCATGTTAACCAATCCCGTCAAGAGGTTCGCCAACAAAAAGATAGCCAGTCCATTACGATTGTATGCGCGCATCACTCTGCTCGTGGCCGTCTCGTAGGCCTCCTTCTCGGCCTTCGCCTCCGTAGCACTGTAAAACCCCGGAAAAAACAATGTCTCGACCAGACAGTACGCAAACAGCTGCATGGAGCCCAGCGCCGCCACGCCCAGGATGTACGGCAGGTTCGCCAGCCGCCGCGACACCGACAAGCCTGCGCCGTAATTGTAGTCCGTGGCGAGGAAGAACAGCGTCGCCCAGGTACCGCTCCACACCGCAAGCGTCATCAGGAGCGTGGTCCGCTGCGTCGCGCCACCGGCGCCGCTGCGCGGGTTGATGTTGCGCGGAAGGACATACATACCCGCGTCCTGGCCGGCGAGGAAGATGGCCAGGTAGCCGACGAAGCTAAAGATGCCCTCGCGGTTCTGGGACAACAGGTCGACTCGCGGCGCGGTCAGGATGTAGGCCTTCAGCCCGGTGCGCTCCAGGACGACCTGGTAGGCGACGCCGAGGATGAGAGCGAGCGCGGCGTAGGAGGGGACGAACTTGAGCGCGGACTGGAACAGCGCGACGAACGGCGGGAGCAGCGCCAGTGTGAAGAAGAAGTTCCAGTGCACGCCGTACTCGGTGACGTGCTCCGCGTAGTCCAAGCCCTTGACGCTCAGCAGACGCACAATCCCCAGCACAAACAGTGGCAAGGCGTGGCGCACCGATCTGCCCAGTCGCACTGGCAGCGTGGACACCATGGCGCGGCTGCCGCCTGGGTGGGCGGCGCGTTCTTTGAGGACGGGCCGCGCGCCTACTAGCCCCGCCGAGAAGACAAAGGCGCCCACGCCCACGTCCATCAACGACGTACCCCACGTTTCTACCTTTGCGAAGCGCCGCGGGAAGATGCGGAAGTCGACGGCCAGGATCGCTAGGCAGGTTATGATCAGGATCGAGCCGCGGAAGAAGGTCAGAAAGGGCTTTGTCGAGAGAACGTCGAGGTCGTTGCGACCGGATGCGACACCACCGGTGGTTGTTTTCTTGGTAGAGGGCGGGAGCAGAGGTTTCTTTCTCCGCGCGCCGGTGTTGGATGGCAAAGCGTAGACAAGAAGGGCGGGCGCGAGGAGCAGGATGATGAGGAGTACAGGGCTGTTAGCGTAGAGCGTGATTGCGAGCAGCGTGGTCCCCACGTTGAGGAGGTAGTCGACGACGAAGCCGAGGGCCGTGTACGGTTTGAAGAAGGATTGGCGCGCCTGCAGGACTGACCAAACGAGTGCCGCAACCTGTCTTAGAAGTCAGCTTGACGCACCTTGTCACCACTCTTCAGATTGACTCACGGGCAGGACGGCAGTCACCGTGACGATCTCGCTAACGGGGCCACCCGTCAGGCCGGACACGAAGTCCTCCTTCTGCTGCTTGTAACTGGCTGTCGAGTTAGACATGCTGGAGCCCGTCGCGTCTGAGAATGATCACAGGGGAAAATGACGGAGGAATCAGGACTCTCGAAAATCGACGGGCATTGCGCGTCCCAATATGTCACGAATGACTCCTGAGGACAGGCTGGCAAGAGATGTGATAGCTCTGCCTCGTGGCCTCAGCCTCGTTCTATGCAAGATTTTGTCACAGGCCACCAGAGGGCCATAGCTCCTAGATCCTCGAGCCCACAGCATGTTTCAGCCAATCAGAGGCGATAAAACAGCTTCGTGTGGGTCCTCGTCAGCGCCGTACCGCCTGAGCCTCTTCCTCCGGAAAATGATATCTGCCATCAACACCTTCGCCATCAGAGATGAGAGATCTATTTCTAGCTCGTCTCTGGACCTGTGCACGCGAGCCTCTACGGCGCGCCCTCAACGGTTAGAGATAAAGCCTGTAAGACATTCCGATGTACTGGAATTACGGGCCCTTTGTCCGTGTGAGCGCATGGCGAAACGGGGGGCTTTGTTCTGAAGTCCGACTGCATGACACTTCCTGGTCTTCTTTCAGACGTCTGAGAAGAAAGGCGCAGAACGCGTGAAAGAGGGTCGTACAAATGATCGTCATGGTATCGCTCGCACCCTTCGCGGTTCCGGGGACTTGTGTCCTTTCACGCCCCCGGCACTTCCTACGAGACATTGCCAATGTTGGCCTCCGTTCGTTGACTTGACCAACCTACTTCACTTCATGGGTGCCGAGTGTCCTTTCCCTGCACAACGTACTTCAGCCCCTGTCAACATGATAATGGGTGCGCAGACACGCAATAGGCCCAATCTGGAGGTCAGGACGGACTATATGGACAACTTGGCGGACGGGCTCCTACAGACTGCTTTCCGAACACAGCGGAGTCCTTTACCCTCCCTCAGCCCTCTCACGGCAAAGCCGATCCCCAGTCCAGTCCAGTCTTCGACGCCTGGGTACGATGTTGGTATGAGACAGCATGAGAGAGCGATGGTGGAGAGTTTTGATGGACGAGGCAGGCAGGGCTCGCTCAGCGGTGAGAGGCAGCCCGGAAGATCACTCTCACCCATTGCGGAGCAGGCTATGGCTGCAAGAGTAGGACACTTGACGATGGACAGCCCGTTGTATACCAAGACACCGAGACTGCCATTCACGGCCCCGAACACGCCCAGCACCCCGCAGCAGGCTTATCACGGCGGGCCGAACCGGTCGATCGTGGACGAGACGAGGTCGATGCTGCTGTCGGGCATGTCACCATCACAAGCCAACGACTTGGGGACTGTGACCAACCGCAGATTGTCAGCGCCAGCCGATGTGTTGCAGAAATCACGGCGGCAGAGCCTAACCATGATCCAGCCTGACATGCTGCAGGCGTGGGGACATGTGTACTTCAACGAGCCAGCTAAGGCGGACGTTTTTGTGGCTCCCTCTGCCCTGCGTCGTCAGAACGGAGGTGGACAGGCAGATGGCATGGAGGGTAATCATGTTGCCATCCGGGCACGCATTCGGCCGAAAGACAAAGACCGCAAGCCCTTCCTGATCGCGCGGAGCTTCGACCTCAGCCAGCTAAGGACCACGCTCCCAACGACACCCGGCCGGTCCACCGCGCCGAATCCGTCGCGGCGCCAATCAGGGGTGCCGATCTCCCCGGACGATCTCTCAACGTCGGCACAGACCCCGACAACGCCCCTGACGCCTCTGACGCTCCTGACACCCAGCTTAGCCCCGGGCCGGCGCCGGTCTAGCGTATCGGCATCCGGGCTTCGGAGCGGTAGCCACCAATTGAAGAGCAGCGGGAAGGAGATGCCAGTCCGTAAGTTGCTCCCCTACTGCACCATGCCGGAGAATTGTTAGATGGCGATCGCACGGTCTTCACGTGCCGGTTGGTCTAATTGTTTAGTTTCCTCATGATGTAACAACTGCGGCTGACTCCAGGATGCTCTAGATCTCGCCTATGCACGATCGTATCTACCAGCGCTGGCGGCGCTGATGCTGTCGGGCCATGTCAAGACTGGAGACTCGATAGATCTGCCAATACCGCATCCTGAGGCTTGGCCTCAGACGCTGGCTTACGTGTACACGGGCTGTGGAGACTTGACTGAGGCAGTGAGGCAGAATATCCTGCACCTGGGTGGGAGGGTGTAATGATTGTCCGTCGACGCTCGGTCCCTTGGTGGAAACGTGGGGACTGTATGGTGGACGTCGTCGTCGTGGATGGTGCCGTGTGGTGTCGTATGGTGTCTTGATATGCTTAATATCCTTCCTTTCTTGTGGAGATGGAATTAGATTCCGCCTTTTCCCAAGTGCCTGTCTGGTCGAGGAGTGCATTCGTGTTCCATGAATGTGCTTCTTGGCGAGCCCGGCTCGGTCAATCATGATATATGACAGCAATGAGAATCATGAGATGCAAATATGCACAAATGGGAGGGGCAATTTGATCCAGTATGGCGTTTCCCGGTCGCATTCACCCCTTCCTCGCTCGCTGATATTCGCTTCATGCATGAGGAAGGGGTGTTCGAGCCATGCGGAGGTTTTAATGAGTCCGCGTGTCCGCAAAGGCAGCTCTAAAGTAAGCTTTCTGGCACGCTCCATCGACAAAACCGTTCGTGTTCTCCTGAACATGGTTTCAAATATGGTGCAAGCTCGGACTGAGACCTGCGCCCATGCCATTCCAGACACGCAGCTTCGTCTGCAGTTGCCGTGAGACCTCATCTCCACACTCCACCGACGAGACACGTTGGAGTTCCGAGTAGTGGGCGAAGAAGCGTACGCATACGTGTACCACAAATAAAGAGGATCTTGAGAAGGGACCGGATTGGACCCAGGTTCGTTGGAGAGGGGTTTGTCGACCTCTTCTTGTTCACAGTAGGCTTCTTTCTGCTTGGTGCCCGACAGTTACACTAAGCTCAGGGTGACTGAGGGGCGGTCTGTGTGCCTCCTCCAAGATCTAGAACCGCCGCCAGACGCACAGGACCTGTATCAAACACGTTTACGACCACGGCTGCTGCGCATGAGCCACTGCCCAGCGGCCAACCGCAAACACAGTTTTGCTTGGCTTCCAGATAACAACGACAACGAGAACGACAACGACAACGACAACGACAGCAGACACACAACCCCGCCTTCTTCCCTCGGATGCCTCATTCACAACCTTCGTCCCATCTTCCTTTCCTTGTACGGACCGAGTAGCACGGCGCTGACCCAACCACGTCTGCCCGATGTCAGTGAGTCAGGTTCCCGATCCATCTCCTCTGGTTCTGTCCGACACAACAGCAAAGGACCCCACCTATTTCCGCCTGGTGGAGGGAGAAGGTCTAGACCTTCGTGGCTTTGCAGCCATATCCATCTCTCAAAACGGCGCAGATCTGCACTAACTGAGACGACAGATCTCGATTTCTTTCTCAACCTCCTCTCCTTCAACGTCGTGTCCCTTCCAACGAACACTCTGACTCTCGGGATTATTCTGGCAAAAGCACACACTCAACGGAATCTCTTGGGATAGCGAGTCATCTCCCAGCGAGAGGTTGAGCCATCAATCCACAAGGGTTTGGATCTTCACGTGTTCAATCAACATCGCGAACCTTTTCAACTACCTCTCATCGGCTCAAGAGCCGACTCGCCAAAGAACGTCACCGAAAGGACACAAGATTTGTCCGAGTGGCCCACACCCAAAGAAGGCGACCGATCATTCCACGGTGCAGTCCCGACGGTCCGTCCCTGTCCCGCGTCCCGGGGATTTCCACAGGATTCTCTCAGGCAGAGCCACAGCAAAACCTCCCCTTTGAAATGGTACATCGCTTGGATCGACCACACTCCTTTGTCCCATTCGACTCCTTCATCGCGACACCAACAGCGACTATGAACCCACCAATTGTCCTCTTGAACGGCTGGCCTGGCGTTGGCAAAGATACCGTGGCCGAGACCCTCAAGCTGCTGCTCGGTGACGACAAAGCAAGCCTGGTGGATTGGAGCAAGGGCAAAACCGAGACCTTCCAACCACTGCCGGAGGATGACATTGTGGCGCAGAAGGCACAACGGGACGCCTGCTTTGCGGACCAGGTCGAGCATCGATCCACGCTGGACAAGATCGTCATCTGCACCGACTGTCTGTCTGATACCCCCGAAGGCAGAAGGCTGGCACAGGATTTCGAGATCGTTGCCAATAGGTGCAACCGGCTGTTGATACCTGTCTACCTGGACTGTCATTCGGAGGAGAACATGCGGAGAATCGCGAATTCTGAGAGGAGAGTCAGGCTGAAGGACAAAAGTAAGTCTTCCGAGCTTCGTCCCCCAGCCAGGTTTCTTCCGGAGATCCTGCTCCGGTTGACACGCTCTGCGATATCCACGCCCCATTCTCAAGATGTCTAGCCGTCGCATTCATGGATATATCAACTAGGGTTGTGGGGCTGTGGAAATGTGCCATCTAGGCGCCATTTGCTAACATCATCTTCAATTTAGTCCGGAGCCCTAACGAGGCGCACACGGTCAGGTCTAAAGGAGGCAAGCTCTTTATCTACTCACAACACGAGGGTCTCACTATCGACAACACCAACATGGTGCCCCACGAGGCTGCACTGCGGATCCTGTCATTCATGAAGGAGCTGATTATGAGGCGGGACGAAGCCCTGGTCAACGAGGAGACGACGCCCCTGGAGGCGAAGGAGCCCGTGTGGTCATGAACGCTGGTCCGCCATTGAAATGATGCGAGACCGGGACGGCAGGAGGGCGTAATCTGCCATGAGCGAAAAGTAGCGACGAAGACAATTGTGCGAAGACTGGCATACATCAGACTTGCTCTGAAAGCAGACGAAAATTCGGCGTGGAACCCGTGACAAACTCTTGACAGGCGTCAGGCCGCGGAGGGCCACAGAATCATGGATTCGATACCCAGGTGTTTGGTTTCTGGAGGGCAGCTTCACTGGCTTTCCTTTGTTCAACTTAGCATACTTTACCCAGTAGCGGTGCCATCAAACTTCTCTTCTCTACTCTCCCGCTCACCTATGTTCTGCCAGCTTGCCAGCTCGAGGCTGGGTGTCTTGATTAGCTTTGACCCTGCTACACCTAGGGCTAGCTGCGCGATGCAACGGGTCAGTCGGTGATGCACCCTCTCGTAACCCTCATTGCATGCGTCCACGTAACCCAAGTATCCCAGACGTCTGTCACCTACTGCATGGGAACTGCATGGGAGCCGATATATCGGGCTACCTGGTAGGGCGTGCTCACCTGGAGACGTTCGGCCGGTTCCTTGCTCCCGCTCCCCGGGGCCGGCTCCAAGTTAGAGACATGGCTCCTCTCCAATAATATCATTGCTCTACATCAATTTGGCATCTCGCATGTGATACGGAGGAAAAAAAATAAAAATTCACATGCCGCTGCTGTTGGTAGCTGACTCGTCCACCCACCTCGAGGCTACCTTGCCCGGCAGAAGAATTGAGTTACGAGGGTGCAGCATGCGTAGAAGGGGAAGGG